>RAHM01000825.1:23951-39653 GCA_003713295.1 Parotia lawesii | reverse complement strand
CTATAAGGTCACAAACTACAATTATCACATCTCATAGGTCCAGCACTGTCCACAAACCCACAATCCTCTCTCAGCCCATCCTCGGCGACCTGGATGCACTCCCGGAATCACCTCCGGGGCCAGGAAAGAGGCTCTCTCTCTGGTCCTCTGGGCCTATCTCTCTTCCAGCACATAGTGCACCCCAACAGCTAACACCTTAGATTCCCCCATATTCCCTCAGGGTTAATTTAGTTTTGGATGCTCCTAGTTTTGTGGGGTTTTTAAAATTTTTGGGGGGGTTTGGTTTGGGTTTTTTTGTTTGGTTGGTTGGTTTTTTTGCATCCTAACATCCTAGCTCTGTATTATTACTATACATTTTTGCATAGATTAGACGAGTTCCTTGTAGTATGATTCATCAATGTTTTAAACTGGATCAGGAATGACACATTTGGGAAACTTGTGAAGATTTCTATGAATTCACTTTCCCATGGCAACTTCTTTTTAATAATTAGCAATCCTGGTATTTTGAAAATCAATAGCTACAAAGCAATAACATAACAAAATAGACTCTCCAAAATATGTTAAGGTATTTACTGCAGTTTTTTTCATATGTGGGCAAAAGTTTGCCTCAGATTTCTTTGAGACAGAACTAAGAATAATCTGGGCACCAAGGAAGCTCCTTCCTTGATACCAGCTGTGTAGGTGTTGAGAGCTCACACAAATAAATTGTATATCTATGTGTGTATATATGTGTATGTGTTTATGCAACTTTTGGCCTTTGTTTTAAGTGCAGCTGGAACTCCAGAACCAGACAAAAACCTATTGTAATACTGCATATAAAATCTAGGTGCTGCTGAGGGATTACACATTTGGTTTATAGATTACAATTTGGCAAACACTAATTATGATTCTTGCAGTGGGTTGACCCTCTGTCTAAGGCTATAATAGCTAATCCTGKTCTGCTTTTTCTTTAATTAACTAGATTAAAATTATTGAACAAATCACCTGTTTGAAGTTATGCATCTGTTTCAAACAGAGCAAATGACCCATTCAAAAAATATGTTTTGAATGTAATGATTTGAAAAAAGGAATATAAACAGAATCAGTCTTCAAAATATTTCGACCTAAGTTAGATGCAAGTAGACTAAAATTGCTGTATCCAGGGATTGTTGAAATTTTACCTGAATAAATATGCAGATATGCTTTGCTCAAACAGCTAATTAACCAGACGTTATAAAATGGAAATTCCATCTAAATTTTATAGAGCAAAGGTTGAAGAAAGAGTTAAATTCAAAGATTGCTAGATGTCATTTGTGATGGAGGTGCCAAGCTGTACAGTGAATATCTGCAGAAAGCTGCTTCTGAAATGTGATCCACTCTATAATATAAACTCTTAGTCAATTTCTTGACATTGTCCATCACAAATTCCCATCCCATCCATTCCCACAAAAAGAGGTGTTATTCTTCTTTTTCAACTGAAAGAAACATGGATTATTCTGACCAAGAAGAGCACTGATATTTGAAAGTGATTTGAAATAAAGTACGTCTCTTGATAAACCGATAGATGTAGACTATGACTATGATGATAATTCTGATAATTTCTATTTTGTAGAAACTACTTGCAAAGCAAGGGTCATACATATACAATTGAATAAAGCAGGTATTGTAGTAATATGCATTTAAACCCTGATGGTATGCACTAGCCAAGCACTCATTCAAGACCAGGATCCACCTGGATCCGATTGGCTTGAACCACCTCCACCTGGAGTGCCTCCGACAAACAGCTGTGGCTGCAGGGCGGGCACAAGCCCTATAAATCAGACCCTGGGAGGAGCCAAAGGTAGAGGTGGTTGTTCCTGGTTGCTGTGTGTTGCTGGAGCTCTGCTCTGAGAAATCATAATCTGAGACTCAGAAGACTGCGAGCTCCAGCACAAGGTATGGAACTGCCACTGCCTACCAGCTGGCACATCTACCTCTGTAATTCAAGTTGAAGAAACGAATTTTCATCTAGAGACTCTGGATGCAGTTGTCATGAGAGAGTTACCTCAGCCGAAGGTTTCATTCAGAGTCCAATAACACTGTATTTGAAATGAAGTTTTTGAATATGCAACATTTCTTGGCAAAAGGTGGTTTTGGCATCTTTTGCCCCCACCTTTTAGGATGTGACCTTTTGCCACTGAAACAAGTGACTTATTGCAATGAAGAATCCTTTCATTCTGGAAGCTTAATCTTGGGGGGTTTGGAATGAGATGATCTTTAAGGTCCTTTACAACCCAAACCAGTCTATGATTCTATGATTGATTCCTTTTCCTTCTAGTATTTCTAAATATCTAGTATAATTTATTGGAAATTAGAAAAAAACCCCAAACTCTGAAATCTATACAAGTATTATAAAGTAGGTATAGATGTTGATTCTCCTTTTAAAGTGTTGTAACTAGGTGTACACTGTTATCTTAACTTTAGTGGCAGGTGTTTAATGCCACATAAAAGAAATTACCAAGTTAACTTCGAAAAGACTAGTAATAGTTTCAAAAATTGCTTCTCAGTGAAGACAAATAATTATAAATTTTAGGAAACATCCTGTTGAATTGACACAATTGTAATGACATCTCTGTAGGTGGCTCATATCTTGCACTGTTTTATAAGCTGCTTGGAGCATAATGACAGCATTTACACAATAGGCCTACACAAGGATGAGGCAGCATAATTGCAGCAGCAGTGAAGCATGAATACAGACTAATTAACAAAATTGGAACTGCTACACTCATGCTCACATTTCATCTATCTTATTTCATTTACTTTTACATGCTTTTGTGGTCACAGAATTGCTGTGTTTGTTGTCTGAATATTGCAGATAATATTGTCCATTTCCTGCCTCCATCTTCCTGTTTTCTTGGAATGTATCAGTTGCACAAGCAGAACTCCATTACTGAGGGTTCTCCTCTAATCTTTTTCTTAAGGTCAATCTGTGGGTGGTCCATGCTCCCTTGCCTGTACAGTGTATGTACAGTTATGAATAAGCATGTATACACACCCATACCAATATGCAAAAACACCTAAACTCACACATATTTCTAAGAAGCCTGCAAGAAAGATCAAGAGAGAGACTATTTATGAGATCATATTTACAGGACAAGAGGGAATGGCTTCAAACTGAGAGAGCAGGTTTAGATGAGGTATTAAGAAAAACTTCTTCCTTGTGAGGGTGGTGAGACACTTGCACAGGTTGCCCATAGAAGTTGTGGATGCCCCATCCCTGGAAGTGTTCAAGGCCAGGTTGGATGGAACTCTGAGCAACCTGTAAAAGGTATTCCTGCCCATGGCAGGGGCATTGAAACTAGATGATCTTTAATGTCCCTTCCAACCCAAGCCATTTTATGATTCAATGATTATCCCTTTTCCATGGTTTTCCATTGGCCTAGAAATACTATAAAACCTATGTTTGTATGTGTATGTATATATATATGCGCAAAAACTCTAACGTATCACAGACTATTTTCTGTATGTTTATACACACTCAAAGTTAAGCCAAGACAATATGTCTGTGTAAGTACAAAAAAAAAAACCTCTAGGAAATCTCATCGACTAGTTTCAAGTTATAACAGGCACTCAAAAAAAAATTACACAAATATTCTGTGTTAAAGAGAAATGGTGATGCACACACTAGGTGGCACACAATTTCTGCTCATGCTGTGCTAGAAGAAAAACGTCTACTTCTACAGATGAAAATTCTGAAAAAAAATCATACCAGAGAATATCATTGCTATTCTGCAGTAGGTGTAGTGCCACATCAATCTCTACATATGTCATTTAGTGTCAGCTTGGGAAAAAAGATCACACAGGCATCTGAACATTTAAAAGTACTTTCCTAAAGTTCTATTCGAAGGGTGTTAAGCAGGATGTGTAAGGGCTAAGTAATATGCATTCTGCTAAGCACCAACTACTAGATTTTTTTCAATAAAAAGTTACTATACCATTACTTTATGTTTCTCTTTTTCCAGTAAGTGGGAACTTGACTGGCCTGGTGTGGCTTCTCAGATATAATGGGCACTGGCTTAGCCACTTCCTCAGCCAATTCCCTCAGGACCTGTGGACATTATCTTTTCAGGTCTCAAGGACTTTGGAATCTTCAGGTTCCTTAAAGGGTCTCAAACTCAGTCTTCTCCTCCATTCCTCCAAACCACGCTTTCACCTTCTGAAACTTGGGCAGTGTTGTTGGAATACTTGCTGGTTAAGACTAAAGCAAAAGAAGTTGTTCAATATTCTCCGTGTTTCCTGTATCCTTCCTGAGAGGACCCACATTTTCCCTGGTGTTTCTTTTACCGTTGATTTACTTTTTGAAGCTTTTTTTGTTAACCTTGATGTCCTTGGCCAGTTTTATTTCTACCAGTGCTTTAACTTTCCTAACAAGATTCCTGGCTGTTCAGACAATTTCTCTGTATTCCTTCCAGGCTACCTTTCCCTGCTTCCACCCTCTGTAATCTATCTGTGTTTAAGTTTGTCCAGGAGCTCCTTGTTCATCCATGCAGGCCTCCTTCCCCAATTTCCTTTTCGTAGGGCTGTATCACTCTGGAGCCTGGTGGAGACAATCCCTGTGGCAGTGGCCCAACCCACCTTTAGGTTTCGCATCAACGAGGACATTCAATGGGTTGATTTTCCTAACCAGGGCAGTGGGTCTGAGGGCGAGCCTGAAGGCGGCTCTGAAGAACAGACCACATCCCCGAGGTGTCAGTCCTAAGTTATATCTCCTCCCTTGTACCACCCTACCTTCATGTTTATTCAATCAGTCTCTAGAAAGTTCTGTTTTGCTGTAATCCCCATTGGACCGTTCAAATTAATCACTCCTCAAAATTCCTGTTATTGGGTACCTGTCACTCTTTATCACTCTCTCATTCGTTTATCCCCTTGTTCCTCCCCTTTTTACTTGATGTAAAAAGCCATGTAACTGGCCTTCTGGGCTTTTTTGTTGCTGTTCATCCTTGCTTCTTATTTCTCCGGACCCTCAGGGCGGGGAACAAAGACTCGGGTGCTGCTACAAAGAGTCCCTCTTTCCTCCTTTGCCTCCACCAATCGCTACTGTTTCCACCGACTGCTGCCAGCTCCACAGAGAGCCTGAAAGCAGACTGCTCCACCAGGAGCTTCCATCAGACTGCCAAGCTGCAGACTGTCTCGCCACTGAGGCACCTGAAGCAAGTCGCCTGCTTGGCCTCCGGGCAGTCAAGCGGTCAGCGACAAATCCCTAAACATCATCAGCTCTTTTGGGCCTCTCTGCCCTCCAGTGCTCTAGCCCATGGCACTCAACTGAGCAGATCCCTGAAGAGACCAAAGTCTGCTCTCCTGAAGTCAAGGGCAGGGAGCTTGCTGTGCATCCTCCTTTCTATCCCAAGGATCTCAAACTTAGCCATGGTCACTGCAGCTCAGGCTGCCCTTGAGCTTCGCAGTCCCCACCAGCCCCTTCTTGTTGGTGGGAACAAGGTCCAGCGCAGCACCACCACCAGATGGGTCCTCTGTCACTTAGAGGAGGAAGTTGTAATCAAGGCATTCCACGAACCTTCTGTATTCCTGTGCCATACTGTGTTTTCCCTCCAATAGATCTCAGCGTGCTTGAGGATTTTGGCTATCTCAGTCTGTTGCAGTTTTCTGTCTGGAACTTTCTTTCCGTCACTTACCTCTACAACATTGTGGCAAAAATTTAGGGCAATGGAGGTTTGATTCTGAAGGTATAAATGTTAAAAAAATAAAGAAGATAAAGAGGAATTTGGGATAAAACAAAGAAAAAAACCAAACAGCAGAAAGAACCCTCAAGTATTTTTAAATTACCAGATTAATGGAAACAATAAAGAAATAATTATGATTTCTTACAATCATAAAATGGTTTGGGCTGGAAGGGATAATAAACGTCATCTCATTCCAATCCCCCTGCTATGGGCAGAGTCTCCTTCTGCTAGACCAGGTTGCTCAGAACTACATCCAACTTGGCCTTAAACACTTCCACGGATGGGGCATCCACAGCTTCTCTGGGCAACCTCTACCAGGTCCTCACCACCCTCACACTAGAGAATTTCTTCTTAATATCCAATCTAAACCTACTGTCAGCTTGAAGCCATTCTCCCTTGTCCTGCCAGTACATGCCCTTGTAAATAGTCTCTCTCCCTCTTTCTTGTATGTTTCCTTCTGATGCCTTAAAGAACCTGGAACTAGAACAACAGACTTTCAATGTTAGTATAGGAGGTAATATAAACGTTGGTCTTTATTGGAAGCCTCCAGGGGCAGATATGGAAAATGTTCACAAAAAACCCACTCCCACATGGGGTGAACACAGTTTTATAAGTTTAGTAAATTAGCATAATTGACAAAAATCACCAATTAGAGACATAAGTGGTGAGGCAATTTCCCCCCAGTTCAAGCCCCTCCTAAATACTCCCCCCTTGTCCCGTTCGGCTATATAAAGGGAATCGGTGGGGGGGTGGGGGGGGTGGTGATCTGTTTACCCTTTGCTTTTCCTGTCCCATATTGTTCCCGCGCTTTCCCTTGTCCCTAGCCCTGGCCACTCACTCGGGCTCTCCCTGTTGGTTCCTGTACCCCAACTCCGCCCATGTACCGCCCCTGAGCCCCTGAGAAAAAGCCCCTGCGCGGGGACCACGAGGTCTCTCTGCCCCTGGGAACGGCCGGGACCCGATGCATCAAWAAAGCTCTTCAGGGGCCGCCATGGGAGTCCCTTCTCTGCCTCCTTTGCCGTCACTGTGTTGTAGGGCTGACAGCTGAGGTAGCAAGAGCGCGGGGCCGTCCGAAATGGACTGCGGGAGGACAGAATGGCTGCCTGCCCTAAGAAGCTCCGCTGAGCTCCCAGGGAAAGCTGCAGCTTGCTAAACCAAACCTAGCTTTACAACGGGGGGAGGGGGGGGGATACTTTTGATAGATTTCTCGGGCGAAAATAAGGCGCAAATGCGGCAATATTATATCTGAGTACTATTTATTGATAGGAAAAGGGTAAGTATTACTAAAGGGGGATAGAAAAAGGAGCAGAAAGGGAAAAAGAGAGAGTGGGAAAGTAATAGAAGACAGGGACAGCGTTACCACAAGGAGCCCGGCTCTCCGTCAGAGTCGGCTTGGCAGACGTGTTGGATATGTCAAAAGAAATACTGATATAGGGAAAGAAAATTGCTTCCCAAAAGTGGGAAGCAGGCGGTATTTCTCACTGGAGGTACAGGACAAAAGAGTTATCTTAAAATTAGCCTGTTTTTTTCTTAAACTGCTGAAATGACAGTTTAATTTGCAATGACTGAAGAAAAAGAAAATGAAACATGGAAGATTAAAAAAAAAGTGATCTTATATGGAAGATCCATTTCATAAATCTGTTTAATTTCTATTGTATTGTCTCCAGCAGCAGGAATAAAACAGGCAGAACCTACCATCTTTGCATTAGTGATACTCATTAATCCAAGCAGAGCAACACAGTGTGCAACTACAAAAGGCATCTCTGAACAGCACCAAATATTCGATTCAATTAATAAGATTGTTATGCATGGTTTTACTCAGCTAGTATGAATTGTTAATGATCATCCATAACATCTAGGAAAGAAGGGCAGATGCACCACACGAAATGCTTCTAGCATTGAACAGCACATTGTCATACAGAAGAGTCTTCTCTGAAGTGACAACACTGGGTCAGCACAAAGGCATTACACAGTCAGCCTCGCTTGTATTTTCTGCCTTTTTGTTTGTCACAAGTTAAATTTTGCACTTTGGACTTGCAGTATCTGTTTTTTCATGCTGTTTAACCCTCCTACTGGATTCTTCCTAGAACCAGATCACACTGCAACTTGCGGAACAGTGGAGGGCAAGTTTGAATTATTTGACCTGGCTAATCAGTTGCTTTACATAGGTTTTCTTGGTTTTTTAGAAGACAACCTGTAGATTCTCTCATTCTAGATTTCAGTCACCATCTGGTCTCCTTCCGGGGAGGTTTTCAATAATTCTGAGACCCCTAGATCATACAATTTTTTTCAGTTTTCAGCTTTTCTTATTTTAAGTTTAAAAATAATTTTTTTCACATCTCATTTTTGTAGAATCCATTTTCTGTAAAAAAAAATAGATACATTAAACAATACATTATCTAGTATCTTCTTACTGAAATTATGAAAAATACATGTTTTARAATCAGTTGTTGCTGGAAATAATGATTCTCTTCCTTTCTGCTATCAGCATTAGTCAATCAGTTATTTATAGACATAGTAAGAAGCTTCCTTTAAGCTTCTCTGCTACTCTATCATATTTTGAAATTATTTTGGCTGTTAAGAACATTTTTCTATTATTTCATTCTAGCCATGTTTCACTTGATAATTTATCCATGATAATCTATGTTCAGAATTCACTCAGAGACAAGTATGATTAAGGTCCATCTCAATTAGTCGTAAGTTCTTTGTGATGAGGAAGATAATAAAACTTTTGTAAATAATAAAACACTCAGTAAAAAAGAACTGAAAGTGTTTTTCCTCAATTGTACATAAAATAATTTTCAGGCAAATGGTGAATGAATAGGAATGACTTTGTACTTGTAGCTAAGACAGTCCATGCAAAAGCTTTTGAAAAAGTTAAGTTATATGTGCTTGAACATAGGCTTAGGGGGTAAATATTGTCCATTTTATTTATTGCTGCATATATATGTCTTAATGAAAATATAATTATTTTATTTCTTATATCTCTATCATGTTAATGTTGCTACTGTGTATTAAAAGTAGTTTAAAATTGTACCACAAAAATGAAAGAGAACAAACGTTATTCTGGAAATACAAGGRAAAATAATTAATGAAATATATGGCTATTGGTCAGCAAAATGTGAATCAGATTCTTTAAAATCACTAGTTCCACAGTTCTTACTTTTACTGTTATTATTTAGGACACCAAATTTTTTGTTTATCTATCAATGATATTTCAGAAGAAAGTGGTAGCAGTAAGACAGTATTTTCTTAACAGTAAATGCTAACTCATGTTGGACCATTTCAAACGTCAAAAATAAGCAGTGGACAAATGACTATTTGACCTTTGAAATTCAAGACAGTAGACTGAACTCCATGAGGACTGAATTTTTCTAAAACCACAGTTACATTTTTTTTCCTTTCATTGCTTACATTTAGTTAGGCTGGATAGCTGGAAAGAATACCTTTGGGTAGCGTGACAGGTTCACCCAGCCAGCTACTAAGCACCACAGAGCTGCTCACTCACTTCCCCCTCCAGTGAGACAGCAGAGAGAGAACAGGCAGAGCAAACATGAGAGAATTGGTTGACTGAGATAAAAACTGTTTAATGAGTGAAGAAAAGGTGAAGCAGGGGGAAGTGATGCAAAAGCAATTTCTCACCATTTCTCACAAGCAGACTGATATCCAGCCAGTCTCTGAGCAACACCTGCCTCCCAGACCAGCCTCTCCCCACTGGACTCAATCATCCTTGTGGGTCCCTTCCAACTCAGAATATTCTGTGATTGTGTGATGTTTGGCATGGAATATCTCTTTGGTCACCTGGGTCTGTTGTCCAAGTTATATCCTTTCCCAGCCTCTTGCTCCACAGCCTTGTCCCAGGGAGTGAGGCAGGGTGAGGAACATTGGTGTGTAATCCACACTTCGGGTCACAAATCCAAAACATAACACTGTACTGTCTGCTGTGGAGCAAGTTAACTCCATCACAGCTGTACATATACGAACTAGCATTGCAGAGAAAATGGGTTTCAATTATGGCCCTTTTTATGAGGATAACCTCTGTTAAAAATGCAAGATATTTTCTTAATCATGTCTGGCAGTTTATAAAAACTACAAAATTCAAACCCAGCATGTGTTTCCAGACAAACTAGGGAATATGTTTTGAATTTCTGAAACAGTCACAAACACATTTTTCAAGGTTCTTTCTAAGGGATTATTCTCTACATCACTATTACATTCTTGACTTTTAATTTGTATAGGTGAGAAAGTCTGAGTCAGAAATGTTCAGTGATCTGTTTCCCATGTACAGCAGCAGCAAAAGCCAAAGAGTGAAGCAGAAAGAATGAATTCCTATGGAACAACAAGCATTTTTCTGCATGTGTACAGCTGGCAAACAGCATCATAATTCTGTGCAGATTATCAGTGTGTACTGCAAAAAAAAAATTATCAGACAAATTTTCTCAGTACTCAATATATGGAAGCAACGAAACAGAAAATCAAAATGACCCATAATCAATATCTGCATAGCATCATTCCCTCACCTAAGGATGTAAATTCCTAATCAGTACATCAATCAAAATAAAAATGAAGACCAGCAATGCTGCAGGTTGTAATGAGCATGATGAAACAAAAATACACTTATTGTGACAGAACTATCACAGCACAGAAATGCAGAAAGACAGTGGCAGACATACAAACCACAAGTGAAAATCTCCAAGGAAAAGGTACAGTATCTCAGAAGAACACTGAGACTCTCAAGAGAGAAGAATGACCAAGACAAGCATTTACCATCTAGTTAACTGTCTGAAAAATCAAAAATAAGAAGGGCAAACATGAATCTTATTGCCTTTAATGAGAATCATGAAAGATTTATGTTTATGTTCATGAATAAAATTCCTGTGACATTGAAGACATACACAATTATCAACTCACTTTATTTGTATAGTAAAGGTTTGTACTAGATTACAGTCATCACCCTGAACCTGAACAAGGTCATATCTGTAAATAATAATCCAAGGGGTCATTTGAATCTGACATGTCACAAAAACGGCCTGCAAGGTGAGTGGTATCTTATTATCAGGAACAAGACATTAACTGAGATAGAAATCAGTGGCAAGGGATTTAATATCCCCAGCAAAACAGAGTTCTTTTATAAAGGAACCAGTAATAGCAAAATAGAGTCCCCAGGCAAACTCTAATCTCTATTGAACTACATTATGTGAAGGTCAATCAGTAGGGAAGGAAGGAAATAGAAGTGTGGTCTGTAGGGGCACAGAGATACAACTACAAAAGCCTTGAAAAAGGCAATCTGAAATTACAGCTAGCTATTTAGGTCACAGAAGAGAAAATCTTGACTTGAAGTATCAGTTATAACTCATGGTAAGGACCTTGATGGATGAGGCCCAGTAATTTAAAGAATCCACTGTTTGAATAAGCACTTTAATGTCCATTTTTGTAAAGAAATTAATTGATAAAAGTCAAATTATGCATCAAAGAAAGTTGACCATGTGACTCCTAGTTTATAACCAGGTAGCATCAGATATATGAAATGTGAGTGCAGTATGTGAATGAAGCACTATTTTTATCTTTTCAGTGAATTATCTCCATTGCTTACAAATACTTTACTGATGCTGCTCTTTTAAGAGACTGTCATGAGTCACTACAGGTTTACCCTGGTTCTCTTGGTTACAGTACATACAAACTACCATCCCACAGCCTACTTAAAAACACARTTGGACACAAATCAGTTAATACTTAGCACTTATGCTTAATATAGACCTTGTGCTTTACATTTTCCCTTGACAGTTAAAAAGATGGACCTTACGGTGGCAGTCTTACCCCAAAAAGATAGAGAAATAACCCCATGAACCTGTGCACTCTGTGCCCATAACACTCTCATTTTATTTTAGGGCTTGTCTTTCAAACACTGAAGCTCTTTGCTCTCAGTTTCCTGAACTGTCCCTCAGCCTAAACACATCCTTCCCCAATTTGATAGAGTATGTCAAATACTCTTTCTCCACAATCACATACAAATAGACATGAATATTGCCCAGCAGAAAAGTGCAGCTGCTGTAATTATCTATCTATCTATCTATAGAACAAATCTTCAGGAATTAGCTCTATAAAACTTTATAAATTATCAGTACCACAGTAATCAGCTGAGGAGAAGAACTTTAACTCTGTATGTACCTAACAATTATCAACCCAAAATTTTCCATTCTTGACACAAATGTCAATGCTGTATAACATTTTCCCTCAATTTACTTAGGTGTTAAGACTGGATGACAACTATCAGAAAACATTAAATTTATCTGTATTTTCCCAATATATACCAGTATCTAGTTGATCAAATGTTTCATGTAGTTGTATAAATTATTTGTCAGTATAGACAGAATATCTCCAAAAGAACTATACATTACCACCAGAGGAGAGGAAAAGTAAGTGGAGACTTCTGATAGTGTCATTCACTAAATACATTCATTGCTTCTGTGATGCTCATTCTGACTTTGCTACTGTTTTTGTACACCATCTCTGACCACCTCCCAGAGATCCCAGCTAAAAAGAGTATGGAAAACCAGGCCATTAGATGTGATACAAATATGATTAGCAAAAAGAGTATTAACATTTTAGTTGCTGTACAAAAGTTTCAAGTAAAAATTCAAATTGTAGAAAAGTTACAGCAATTTTGTACTTTGTAAGTATTCGCAGTAAGTCCCTCACTGTTCTCACTGTTCTCACTGTTTATAGTCTCAAAATATATACTGTTAGTTTCTACTAGCCCTTTTCCATCCTGGTATTTACAAAATAAATATTTTTCTCATGTCCCTGAAACCATTTTCTTTGTTTATAAAGGATAAACATCAAGGTGGGTGATTTTTAGAGAATATGCATGTTTTGAAGATATTAAAAAGATGTTACTAAGGTATTGTGATGTTTTAAAACCAAAAAACTATTATATCATTTGCTTAGGCACCCCACAAACATTATTGTCCTAAGTAAAGGTAACATTTCCAAATTAAATCACAACTCAGAAACAATGCCCCATCCTTCTTCTTCTTTTCTTCTTAACATCATTTTCACATTGCTTTCATTGAATAAAACCTCTTTTAATTGTGAAAGGGTGGTAGAGGTCTCACCATGAATAAGGCTACAACTTCCATGAAATATCAGGWATTTTGCGATGTACTACAGTTACTTTCTTCAGTGTGTAGCAGTTTCTGTTCCATGCACTATGACAGTAAAAAGAATAACTAAATAAATCAGAAAACGTGAAGTATTCTCTGTCCCCTCCTTTTTAGTTGCCTTGTCACGATTGTTAAATTGTCTTTTGCTAGCAYAGCTGTGGAATCATCCCTTAGTGCCATTATATAAGGCATTCTGGGATCTTTTGCAAACTAGGGTTCTGTATCAGCCTCTATTTTCAAGTATGAATTATTAACAGGTCCCTAATATGGATTTTGAAAACCTATTCCATTTTACAGAAGTCTTGTGTCAATTTTGGGATATAAAAGCACAAACTAGGTTACAAAAGAATCAAAAAAATGTCTTGCAAGGAAGTCCTCCCAAAAACTCCTTTCACTATAGGCACTGATCTCCTAAGTGCCTTAGACTGAGACATTATCCTAAGCTTATATTCTCTCACTGCATACCACTGAGTACAAAACATGTGAAAATATGATTGATTACCTTTCCTGCTCAGATACTGCATAATGAAATGAATAGTATAAGGAGAGTAAAAAAAATCACGACAAAATATGTTACACAGTCAAAGACATGAATAATAGAAATGGTGCTGGCTCCACCTTTTCCAATGATGACATGAGTATGTAATTCTGGTCATAAGAGAATAAATCTCAGCAAGGCAAAATTAGTCATAAATTTAGTTCAAACTCTTTACTTTTAAAAACAGAAGTCACTTTGTGACCTAATGAAAAGGTGCAGGGGTGGCTTTCAGGTAGGAAGGTTAAAGGCAGCAGAAATGGGCTGTGAAGGGGCACCTTTGTGAAGAACAGCCCATTTTCAGAACAGGAAAGCAGAGAGAAGACAGACAGCCCACCCCACCCAGCCACTCACTTACTCCCCTACCAATGAGAGGATCATAAGGGCAGAAATGAGAAAACTCATGGAATGGGATAAAGACAGGTAAAACAAACATGACAGCTTAAATATAATTCAGTAATGATTTAGGAGAAGATACTAAAGGTTTCCAGACTACTGCCTTGGCCTTTGAAAAAGTTTCTTTCTTACTGAATTATAATGTAATTTCATTATCTTAAGCCTATGAGRGATTTCTTTTCAAACATTAGACTTCAGCATGCCATGTTATAAAAATCTCACCAAGAAACCATTTTAAAAGTATGACTTGCAGCGATAAAAATTCKAAATATGAACTCTCTACTTTTATATTCTATAAGAACTGGAACAAAGACAAAACCTGTCACAAAACTATATTAAAATCCCCCATTTTTTAATATTCTTTCTCAGGTGAAAAAACTTTTTACAAGGGCCTGGAGTGATAGGACAAGAGGGAATGGCTTCAAACTGACAGAGAGTAGGTTTAGATCAGATATTAGGAAGAAATTCTTCCCTATGAGGGTGGTGAGGCCCTGGCACAGGTTGCCCAGAGAAACTGTGGATGTCCTGTCTGTGGAGAGTTCAAGGCCAAGTTGGATGTAGCTCTGAGCAACCTGGTCTAGTGGAAGGTGTTCCTGTCCATGGCAGGGGGATTGGAATGTGATGGTTTTATGGTTCCTTCCAACCCAAACTGTGCCATAGCTCTGTGGTGCTGGGTAGACCTGTATTCAAGCATTTCAGACCTGAAGATGCTTGTTATTATTAGAGACACCAGGCTATGTTTTGCATCAATGATGCATTACATCACCCAAAACACTATGATGCAACACACCAAAACTTAAATATTTTTTATCTCACATAAATTACCATTTCTTTAAACACATGCACAAAAGAGAAAAAATATAATATCATTACTTTAAAATTAAATGGCTTTCAGAAAAAATAAATTGGTTACATAAATCCCTGAGGCTTTCAAGTGTATAAATGCTCTTTCTTGAGGACATGATTTGATGCAGTATCTTTGTGAGTGCCTTGATAACATAAAGTTGGGCAATTACTCAGAAACTTTGTAACAGCCATCATTTTCCCATTAGTGCTCGTTTGGTCTACTGTATTGATAAGTCAGGGCTCTAAATAGCATAAGAAAATTTCTTGGCACATTCATAATCAGTCCTATGCAAAGATGCATGCTATAAAACATCAGTTTGCTCTATGCTGATGATGCATGAGATGTGAAGTCCTACATTCCAGTCTGACCACATTTCACGTTTTTAGTTGCATTCAATTCTTGAAAGTTCCTTTTGTTAAACTGGATTTTCTTAAAGCAGATTATGATCCTGACATAATAATTACAGTAAACATATTTTTCTTATTCTGCTGTATTTCACATTTCTTACTGTCCTGTCCGACCATAAAAGGGGTGTCAGGGACGATTCATTTTGATAGACTTCTCAGATGAAAATAAGGCGCAAACGCAGCAATATTAGATCTGAGAACTGTTTATTGATAAAGCAAGATGAGTGTTCCTACCGAAGGGGGATAGAAAAGGGAGCAAAGAGGGGAAAAGAGAGACAGAGAGAAAAACAGAAAACCGGGACAGATCATTACCGCTGTACCCCAGGCGCCCTGTTAGCACCAGCTCGGCAGATGGAGCGTGTGTGCCGCAAGCTGCGATGAGTCCGTGTGGCTCCCGTGGCGGGCTAGGCGCGATTTCCGAACAGCAGCAGGCTGCGTGTCTCTTCTGTCAGGGGCGCACTCATGGAGCAGTTGCAYATTGTCGGGGCCAGGGCGGGGCGGCTCCGGCTGCTCCGTCGGGGAAACAGTGGAGCACTGGGTTGCCGTGGCGTCGAGCTGCCTCGGGGAGGCAGCAAAGCAGGGCAGACAGACTGATGCGGACAGGGAAGCAGGACCGCGGGGAGGAAAAGGCGAGGGGGAGAGGGGGGCCACGCTGACC
>RAHM01000825.1:0-23745 GCA_003713295.1 Parotia lawesii | reverse complement strand
TGTCGTGTCACTTGCACCCTAATCATGGACGCTTTCTTCGCCATGATCGGCTGCCAGGCAAAGTCTCCCCAGGAACACGGCTCCCACCACATGTACAGCCCTTATAGCAGTTTTTCACCCCATGTATAACATATGTTGAAGCATGAATAAAAATCAGATTGGTCCCTCTCACTTACTTTTGAAAAAAATACTGTGGCAAATATTTAAGAATTTTTCTTTCTAGCCCCTATAGCAAATCTGATTAATTATTTCCTTTCCTATTGTAAATCAGTATCCCTCTTCAGACTTCTCGTGGAGTTAATGCAGGATATACACTGGAAGAGCTGTCTTAAACTTGCAGGCATGTAGCTAATTAAGTAGCACAGCTGAAAAACGTTATATTTTTCTAAGCTGTCTGCTCAAATTTGCACCAGTTTCAGCTAAAGTATATTTGAAACCACAGATTGGATAAAATACAGTCAAAATTTATGTAATCAAGATAATATAAAGCAAAAGACACATAAAAGATTTCTTAATGTGGTTTTGCATTAGTTTAACTAAATAAGACTTGGATTTTTGTCTCTTCTTTCACTCCTGCTTTTCCTTTTTTTTTCAGGCTGCCTGTTGCAAAATACAATCTCCTATATATCACTAATCTAGTTGGGCACCTTGATCCCTTAAATAAGTACATTTATCCTCCTTGTAGCTATCACTTCCCTTTACAACATCACGTTTTCCCTCTATTTTACATGTGAAAGTTGAATTTCTTTCTGAAGAAAGGTAACTAAACCTACCCTGTGGAAGAGCATTTTCTCAAACCACATTACATCACATCTTACAAGGAATATGTTGCTTTTAGCTTTACCACCTGCAACATTTCTCTGAAAGGATGAATTGGACACCAGCAATAGCTCATTKAAGGCATGAGACAAAAAAGGTATCTGGGCAATGGAGCTTAGACAGAAGAACAACTTCAATGGCAATTTTCCCCAGTTACCCTGACAGAAACTATGGCTCTTCCAAGCCCGGTCCCAAGTCTCTGTGTAAATAATGCCCAGCTGAAGGACTTCTTCAAGCAAAGCCCCAGCAACTGCTCGAGAGCCTGACCCTCCCCTTCTGTCATCTCTTGCGCATTTCTCCAATAGATGGTAGAAGAGAGAGGAGGTGACAGGAAGAGTGAGGCACAGCATGGAGTACAACATAAGTATTTTTCTTGTGTTAAGGACTTCATTGAAACTGCTGTTTGTCCAACAGAATTATCAGGATAAAGGCATGACTAGAATATCAGTGTTAAAGGGCAGCACTTTTTGATGAAGGACAGAAAGTGAAGAAGAGAGTTTTATTAAAATCAAAGTTGTACAAACATTTGTGGTTCAAAATTTGTTGGGGGAAAATTTAAAAACTGGCTGCTACACTGCTGTGATCCATGATAAAAATTAAATCAAGAATATTTGGTCATTGTGAGAAGTAGTCAGAATCATTTAAAGCAGAGAATTTGGGGGATGAGGAAGATTTAACTGCACAGATGTCAATAAGAAGGCAATACAGGAGAACCCAGATATTTCTTGTATTTTAATGATGACATTTTTAATATAAAATTTGATTAAAGAACAGTAAAAGTGCTTCAAGACTTAGTAAGTCTTAGTGCTTCTCTCTAGTAAGAAAGAGAATGTGAAATGCAATGAGTGAGAATGGGTATGAAATAACAAAACCCACAACCTTTAATAAGGGGAGAGAAGCATACCAAAATGAAAAAAGTGTTTCAAGGAAGGACAGTGCATTAAATCAGAAAATTATTAGAAAATGACCTGTGGGAAATAAATTTAATAACTCCTATAGTTCATTGTAGTACACAAGAACAAGCTCAGTTCCCGTAGATGCAGCTCGACTACTCTAATGAGAGCCCTCATTCACCTGCCCAGGGAAAGCCTGTCAGTCATCACTGTTAAGTGATCCACGTCTACTTCTCAAAAACAATTAATCAAATCATCCAATGTATTAAATGAAAATATTAATGAACAGCATTAAAAGAAATGCACAAACATGGAAAGCGTGAGGACAGCTAGCACTTCTTTGGAGTTGAAGTGATACAAGATTATTTCCAGTGATGCCTTCAAGATCTACTCGCCGTATTTTTAAAATTAGGTTCTGGAAGAGAAAGAAAAATATAGAAACAATCCTGAAGTAAATGTTCTGTTTAAAAAAATAAAATAAAATTAACATGTCTTCATAATGTCGTCTTCAAGTTAAAGATAATATTGTTGTAGATATCTGACTTCTATATAGAAAGATTCTATGCTAAAATTTTATTAACAAATGCAATATCCATTTCTTACAGCTCTTTTACATTAACTGAAAAGATCCATGTTTAGCTCCTTAATGATCCTGTATTTGCATTTATCTTTTAATACTTTATCATCTATAGGGCTTTGCTGAAAAATTCATTTCTTCTAAATCCATTGGAGGCAAAACCTCTGCTATCCCTAATGCTTAGAAGCAATTACACAAACGTGGGGCCCCATGGCTGCTAAGGAGATTACACATGAGAACTACTTAAAAGCATGATAAAGTACTCTGTCACTACCCAACAATCTATATGTTGTTACGTAGACATTAAAGAGTGAAAGGGTCTAACCACTCTTACAATGATGCAAATGGCAGAAATACTGACTGATGATGCATATAAAAATTAGTCTTTCCAACTTTAAAATGAGCCTCCCAAGCTAACTCATATTGTGTAAAGAACTGAGCTCCGCTGGAGGTGCCTGACTGGGAAGCCTTGATAAGTTGCTGTCAGCTATTTCAGATAAGAAATGATGTTATGGTGAACTTTTTCTTAGGCTTCCTTCAATAGTCCGTCCAAATGAGAACACATGCAGAGGCAATTAGTTATTTTCTTTTTTTTTTTAACTCTTTCTGTGGTCTGCTTATGAAGTGGCAATCAGCAGGTGAGCCAGTAGATGCTTAGCTAATAAAAAAATATGGATAACAGTCAGACAAATTCAACAGCTTAGAGATAAGCAGACCCAGTTGAGAAAAACTGAAAGAATGAGCTCTAAAGAAAATTTAAAAAGGTGATGTTTTATGGTTCCACACTGAAAGCTACATCAGTAAAACCTACATTCCAATTCCATGACTTGTTTCCATGACAAGGCTTATAATGAGAAAAGGAAATGTTAAACATGAATCAATTTTCATGGTTAGGAAGAAACAAACTTAATTTATTCCCCTAGCTTTCATGCTGGTTCCTTGGATGGCACACAGTCACTCACGAATTTCAACTTAACTCCATGGCCCAGCTTGTGTGAAGTTGAGTACAAGCATTTGCAGGATCCAGGGACAAAAAATCATACGCAAAATTACTGGGAAAAAGCAAATAAGTGTGCGTATGGGAATTAGTTTCATAAGTAAGGAGTACATTTGGGGTTTTTGAAAAGGGATTGTTTTTGAAAGGAAGGTCTTTTTTTTCCCAGATTTTTGTGGTAGTTTCCTAATTCTAATAAGACTTTTAAAACTGACAGTGGAATATTACTACTATGGATTTTGTTTATTATTTCAAAAAGTTGTCATTATTTTAAATATATTTCATATTAATGAATTTGCAAATTGAAGCAGTAATGAAAGTACACGTTACAGAACTAGCTTGGGTTTTTTTCCTTTACCTATGTGGGGATGATGGATAGCCTTATTTCTTTTGACTTTGTTGTTCACTGTGTCTTTGAATAAATGCTGAAGACTATAATAAATTCACATCATATTTGCAGAACCTCTGTCTGAGACTGAAGGTCATTTGATATGAGACTACCAGCCATTTCCAGAAAGGCACTCTTTATCTCAGCTGTCTGTATGCCAATTAAACTGAAATTTATCAATTAGTTTATGTGGAATATGGATCCCTGCTAAACAAACATCTACTTTCTGATATATGGCTTTATGAAAGGAGTCAGTTCACATTGCAGAAATATTTTTCACAGTTTACATCGTGCCTTTCTTTGGTGTGCCATTACATTAACCTCTTAGTCTTATCAGTGAACATTAAAACTTTTGCATCCATTAATATCAAATAAAACCATTTGTCCTTCACTGTCAAGGAAATAAAGCAGGATGACCTTGAATTCCTGTACTGACTACCTTCTTAAGACTCAGCCAGAAGTCTGGATTATTCATTATATATACAGAAATGTACTTGTTTATGAAATCTTGATATGATATCTGATACTACACTGCACTGTGGAAGCTTTTACCTTGCCCTAATTTTAAGAAATAATCCTTTATTGAAAGGATTGAAATGCCAAGGAAATACAACTCAGATGTAAGAATAAAAGAAAAAGAATCTCTTAAAATATTAAGCAATTATAAAATAAAGCTTTATTGCAATATACAAAAGAATCCAAACAAACCCAGACATGCTGAGGCAAACAGTATGTTCACCAAACACATCACTTACCCCTTAAAAAGAAAATCAAGAAAAGACTTTTAGAGGTACAGCATCTTCAGTGCTCACACATTCATCAATCTCAACACAAAACATTTCTTACTGGGCATGCATTAACCTTTTTTATTGAAAGTTCCTAATTACATGGTATTCCAGAGACGAAATGAAATAGATTTTCTAATTTTAGATAGTGCATCTGGTCATAGGAAGACATGCATGTGAGGTGTGATGTGAGATATGTGAGAGGATTTTAATTGCATTAGACATAAGAGCTGTAATCGTGATCTTGGAGATCTCAATGCTATATACAATCTTGGCATGAAGTTCTGGAAGGTGAGGGAAATGACTTGGAAAGATCTATACGTTATGACTCTGTGCATATTTTAAAAAGTCACAAAGACACCTGTACCTGATTTATAGGGCTGTTGAAAGTCAAATTTCTACACTGCTCTTGGATTGGTTCCCTTTAGAATTAGACATGGTCTGTATACCTGTAGGACACACTAAAATCCATTTCCTACAAACAAAGCACTGCTGAAAGAGTTTTTGACTCATTTCCATTCAGTATTGGAAGGGCTGGAAATGAAAATAAACAAGCAAACAAATAAATAAAATTTAGTCAACTCTTATCAATTTACTTGCATATTGGTTTAAGCACATATCATATAAACACAGAATAGTTTGAATTGTAAGGGACCTTTCAAAGGCCACCTAAGCCAACTCCTCTGCAATGAGCAGGGACATCATCAACTCAATCAGGTTCCTCAGGGCCCCTGTCCAGCCTGACCTTTGATGTTCCCAGGAATGGGGCACCTACCGCCTCTCTGGGCAACTGGTTCCAAGTGTTTCACCACCCTCATTGTAGAAAATTTCTTCCTTACAGCTAACCCAAATTGACCCTCCTTCAGTTTAAAGCCACCACTTCTTGTCCTATCGCAACAGGCCCTGCTAACAGGTTTGTCCGTGTATTTCTTATAGGCCCACTTAAGGCACTGGAAGGCAACAAAAAGATGTCCCTGAAGCCTTCTCCAGGCTGAAGAACCCCAACACTCTCAGCCTCTCCTTACAGGAGAGGTGCTCCAGTCCTCCCATCATCTGCATGACCCAACTCTGGACTCTAACAGGTTGATGTCCTTCCTGTGTTGAGGTCCTCAGAGCTGGATGTGCCACTGCTAGGAAATGAGAAATGCCTAAATACAATAATAAAAAAATAAATTCTACGTTTTAAGCCCACCCATTACTTTCCACTTAACTTTAAGTTTTCATTCAGCTATTGCAAAGGGCAGAAAGGAAGTTTGGAAGACTTGTTATGGCACAGGTGTTAAACCAGGACCTTTTGTTTAAAAACACAGGAAGGAACTCCATAAATCTCTATGATTTTCTGTATTTCCCTTACTTTGATATAAATTTATAATAAATTTTAGAGTGTATTTCTCATTAATTTTTTTWAATTATTGATATATGTACTTACAATTACAGTATTAATATTTTTCTATGTAAAGTTGAAATTATGCATGAAATCTTTCAGTCCATTCATTTCTACCAGATCATTCTTGACACATAAAACTTTAATGAAGTTTCATATTAGAGGTAGCTCCAGAGACCAGCTAACCTTGCCACAAGGAGTATTTTCTCTTGGGTTTTTTTCAAATTATTCTGGAACATTTTCTCTGCCTCTTTATTTTCATTTTGCTCAAAGGGTTTTTTGTTCCTGCTGAACATATTTCCATAGAAGTATCTTTCTTCTGGGAAAGAAAGAGGGATAAGGGGAACTTGGGTTTTGGCTGTGGTGATGTGTTGTTTCGGTTTTTTCRTTTTCAGATTCCTTATATATGGAAAATAATAACATGGTGGAAAAAAAACAAGAAAAGATTTTGTTTATTCTTCTAACAATAACAGCTTGTCCTCTCCACTGTAGCTCTAGTAAATAAATAAAGCTACAAAAAATAAACCTCAGGCAGCTTCAGTCAAGACTGTCTCTAATTGAATTTTTGGCTCAATTGTTACAGCTGCTGCAGCCTTCCTGGGCTTCTCAACCTGTGAAGGGACTGTAAAAATTAGGAAAATTGAATCACTTAGATGAGTGTTTCTGTTCATTCCATTAGTAGTTTTCTCTGGGAACAACCAGCATATCTAGGAAGAACAGTAACACAGAATAATTTCACAATTAATATATTTTACACATATATATTTTTATCACACTGAAATTATTATCCAAAATCACATGAATAAACCTGACGACGATCCAAAGGATTGATCCAGCACTGGAGACATGAAATGCATGTTTCCACATCCTCCATGGCAGTTTATTTCTCGTCTGTACTGCTCTCAGTGCTAGTAGAGGAGTTCCATCAGGGAGTTACTGAACATAGGAGTGTGTTCTGTGGGGTCAGAATACAGTGAACTGAAGTCTAAACAATTTATTTGAGTAGATGTTGCAATTTAAAAAAATAAAAAGGAATTTCTTCCTTTTTTAAGGAATATGAACAGAAACAGATTGCTTTATTTTAAGGTAAGAGGATAAGTAAATTACTTTTAAATCAATCACATGCTATTTTTGTTTCTTATGGTTATTTGTGCTTGTTTATTTCAGACAAAAATTGGAGGTGGCTCCAGGCTGTCTCAAAAGTTTAGGCATTTAATTTTAAGTTATTTCTCATGCCATTTCCGCCAGACTTCGAGTGAAAGCCTATTCTCAGGTTTTAAAAAGTCTGGTGAATAATAAAAATCAGAGAAGAAAAGTAAAAAATTAATATATATGAATGGAAAAAAAGCTATTTGGGTCTCATAGGGAACTATGAGAACACTTGGCGACAAAATTGTGTCTATTTGAGAACTCACATATATAGGTAATTTACTTCTAACCTTCTTTCTAAGTTTCCTGATTGAAATTCCATGTAAAATGTATAATTTCTACTTAATTCTTTTTCTGAGGATAACTGTAATTCTGGCACTGAGTTGCAGCAATCGTATAAGCTTAAATAATACTTGTATTATTTTCTAGGGTTCCTGTTTAACTAAAACCTTTTAAAATAATTGTGTGTTTAAATACATTTTCATAGAGGTGTTCTTGGCAGAATAAGCAAAAAACCATATGGAAATATCTTTGTGCAGAGATTAATTTTAAGTTACCCAAACTCAAGGAGATTTCTAYATTGAAACAGTTCCTAGACAAATACTTAATGCATCTGTATTTAATGTATTGTGTATTTGTGAAGGATATGTAAGAGTTATCAGGAATGGCTAGCTACAAAAGAGGTTGAATGCACCACAAAAGGGCAGTGCAAGGGCAGGATCAACCCAAAAATATACCGCATGATTTGCCATCACTATTCTAACAACTCTCCCAGTCAGTTGCCAACTTTACCCTGAGTCAAGGGGTTCTATCCAGTCATCCATTATATGATAATTTTCCAAATCTCACTTTAGCAGAGGACTGGAATTTTCTAGTCTCAGCTTCTTCAGTTCCTTTCATCACTCCACTATAATTTCATATATTGCCACTATTTCTGGAAATTATCACTAGTGTTATAAAGTTCTTTCCTTCTGTATGACTTTCTTTCACTGAGATTTTTTTCACTTGTCAACAGGAACAACCATGAAAGGATAAATTTCAATTATAATTCAGTTAGGGGAAAAAATAACTATGTGTATAAGAATTGGCCTAATTTAAAAAAATTGCAACATGAAAATAATTTCATTACTTAAATATATATGTACAATAGTAATTAGTTATCAACATATTCTCTGGAAGTTATAAATATGAATACAAAATTTTGGGAAATAAGAAGTTGCTGATTGATTACAGTTTAAAATTATTACTTTCATACATATAACAATTTTTTGTTTCATTTATAGTTGAATAAAAAAAATACATGTATGTAGATTTGTTCTGTGTATGGTGGGCAAATTTATGCAAGAGATTAGAATAATAGGTCTGGATGTTTAGACCTACTGGATGTTATTTTGGTACCTTACAATAGGTGCTTCCTAGGTAATTTCCAGGGATCATTTTGTGGCAATCACAAGCGGACAAGTGACTGCTTGTACAGCTTGATATTCTGATGTCAATTTGCTTCAGTTGCAATTGTGAGCAGCATATATCTGGGAGCTTGGGCTCATGAAGGGTCTCAGCTTAATTTATGCAAAACAGATTTCTCCCAGCATCCCAGTGAGGTCAGCAGTGAATAGATGCATAGACTCCTGAAATGAATTTTAAAGGTAGTGTATGAGCAGGAAGCCTCTATTACATGAATCTTGTTATTGCAGCTTGAGTCAAGGAAAAATCCACTAAGGAGTTTCTGCAGCACCCTCACAGTGGAGAATATTTTGGCATCTATTTGTTGAACTCGGCAATAGATATTTTATTAAGAATTTTAACAGAGCATTACTAAGTTTCATTTTTGGACACTGACTAATGATTCTGAATTTTTTTAATACATTGTGTCATTATAATGCTTCAGTTTGCTTTGACCTCAACTGTCTTGCCACAAGGGGCAGTTTATAAATATTCTGTGGCACTCTATAACAAAATAGATCTGCATAACTTCTGAGACACTGAGCTACCTAGGATAATTTCAGACATTTATTGAAGAAAAGCTTCTCTATTTATAGGTATTTTATAAATCATTTGTCTTCTTATGACAGAGGATTTCCTTATATAAAACCCAGTATGTTCTATAATAAAGGTTCTCTTAAACACTGAAAAATAACCCTATGGCAAAGGTAAGTCCCTAAGGTCAGCTCTCTTCAATAGATGTAGGTCATTGTTTCTCATGAAAGAGAATAATTTCCAGAATTCTATTTGATTTTAGAAGTTAAAAAAAATTCTGTGGTGAGTGTTTCAGTTTGCAGTCTTTCTCCTTCACATGAACCAATGCTTTACATGTATAAAAGATGTAAACAGTTTAAAGAAAAAAAAATTGTATTTTCTGCAAAAACCCCAGGGAAAACCTTTGACTCTATGTTCAAAGGACATTGAGTTGTTTTCAGCGCTTCTGAGTGTATTTGGTGCATGTCCTACACTCAGGTTCTGCTGAACCCAATTTTACACAATAATTTAAAAACATCTTTAGACAATATATGGACAGCTACCAGAATCAGCAGCACAGTTTGTTTGCTTGTGCTCACCTGTGACACCAATGGTTTTAATTCCTGCTTCAGAATCCTCAGAGATGTGGGGAAGGGAGGGGGAAAAGAAGTAAGAGCAAGAAAAGGCATTCATAGATTTCTGGGAGTTGTTGGGGCTATTAAAGTGTCATTAAAACTTAATGAACATCACCATCTCCTACAACATGCTTCAGCTTTGTTTTGTAAAACCCTCAATTTTTTTACAAGAGTGAGAGGGTTTTACCTCTTACATAGATTTCTCATAAGGATATTCCAATATTGTAAAAGGGATTAAAAATTACAAAAAAAAAGACACAGGTTCTGGCTCAAAGGGATGTTGTACATTGAGAGCCAATAAGCTTGATGCAGGGTTGTTGCATTTACTGTTTTGTGCATTTCCTTTTCTTTTTATAAACCCCGTGAAAAATATGTCAGTGGTGCTTAGTAATTTTTTTATTTCCAAGATAAAGGCTAGAATTGCATTTCCATAATGAGATACCAGACCTATTTCATTAAAAATAAAATAAAATAAAATAAAATAAAATAAAATAAAATAAAATAAAATAAAATAAAATAAAACAAAAAATTAATAATTAAAAAAAACCCCAAAAAACTAATCAGGAAGACAAGGCTATATAATAACATTAACATTAACACATTAAACATTAGAAAGTGAACTGTTGGTCTGTAACATGCATAGCACATTCTGACAACAAACAACATGAGCAAATATTTTCACATTCTCATATTCACCAAAGCAGAGTCATTAACTTCATCTTCCTTGAATTCAATTGCAAAAATTAAAGAAAATGAGAGTATTAGACCGGTCTAATTCCAAACTTTCTGTTATTTTAGGCAACTGGCAAAAGGCAGTAAAAAGGGAAATACTTGCTTATTTGCCCTGTTACCTGTATTGCCTTACTTTTGCCAGGTGGAGCTTGGTAATATCTGAAGGTCTAGGTTAAATCAATATTGATTTTCTAAGCAAGGGACAGAGAGCTTTCATAGGCAGGAAAGCATCAGCATTTTACTTCTAACTCAATAAACTGGAGACCAAGTTCAAATAGAGTGAGAAATTGAACATTTAGTTTATTGTGTATAATGAATAAGATTGGGAGACTACTTGCTAAAAGCATGTGACATTGGAATAACAGTATAAAAATTAAGTCCTTTTTTATTTGCAAACTTTCACTGATTGTTTCTGACCTCTCCTAAGATTAATTTTTCCTCCAAACATTCTTTTAAATGAAAAATATGGATAAGTGCTCCCTGAGCACCACCATCGTCCCACTAAGAAGACAAGAATGACCAAGGCCAAGCACCAGTGTGGGACCAGTGGAGGCAAAGTCACGATGTTCTGTGCCAGAAAAATCGATTGTCATTGGAGTTCAGTACAAGAGTGCCAATACCTTGTAGGAGGAGGTCACTGTGATTGCTTCAACACAGGTGGTCACGCATAGGTTTTAACAACCCATCCTCCCCTGCAAGGTCGCAATCAAATTCTGTCTGCTTGCAGACTTTCAGAGCTCCTATTCCAACAGTGCAGGATCTTCCTCTAGCATGGGAAGAACCACTTTCAGATCAAATGTGCAAAAGCACCTGTGAGAAGAAAAAAATATAGAGATTAACTTGTGCAAGCAGTGCAATGTGTTTCAAAGCATGGTCAATCATCAATTATCAACAAAATCTTTAAATTAAAAACATTAATGCTGAAATCCAAAGAGAGGAGCTCAGCAGATGCTGGATATCTGAGCATTCATAACATGGTAATAAACATGTACTATAAAACAATACATGTTTTGTATTAATACACATTTTTTTAATTTCCACTATGCCAGTCTATTAATTTAGAGATATGTAGCAAAGAATAAAGGTAGCCAAGTGAAGAAATACTAAGCAGCTTCTGAAGGAACTTATACTAGTAGTTTTCTCCACAACATCAAATTGTTGTACCGGAAAATCTCTTTCAAAATAGGAGACCATTTTATATCATCTGCAGTACCCAAGTTCCAGCAATATATAAAAATTACAGAAAATTTTCTACAAGAAAATCAGTTTGATCAAATTTGGAGCCTGATCCTTCTGGCAAATGACAAAAATGAAAAAAAATTGTTTTACACGAGTATTAATTCTCATTTATTAAATAATCAGTTATTCTAAGTAATTTTAAATTACTTTCTCTCCTATATAGTCTTCCTCTTCTTGTGAAGAATTCTCCAACACTTCTTAAATTAGTTCACCCCTATTTAGTTTTTGACTACACTTTCCATTGTGATGAATGAATTCTGTTTCCAAAGACAACCCTTTGCTTTGCATAGAATTAATGTTAAAAAGACTCAGTTTTCCAACCTAACATCATATCTTATCTACTTGCTTCAGTATTCAGTTGAGGGTTTGTTTCTTCAGATGATCTGGCTCCTCTAAATCAGAACAGAAACTCTTTCGAAAATTTGGGATGCTTAACTGCTGCAGTAAAATGTTGATTTAGGTAGTTTATTCTACTCTACAGAGATTGTTAAGATTTAAAATGGTTTTCCATAATATACTTAAGAAAAAAATCTAAAATATTTTGAAGACAATGTTACAATAATGTCAGAAAATAAGAAAATACTTCAGAACAAAGTCTAGTCAGAAAAAATGTGATTTTGTGACCATGATTTTTTATTCCACGAAGTGTAAACAGTCAGTACTCTTCATTTTCCATGAGAAGATAAGCATAAATCAAATCCCATTTTATAGTTTATGAGTCTGAGTCTGTCTCCATTTTGTTTAACATGACCTAATGGCATCCCTTTTATGCCAAGGTTTTTGCTTGTTAAGGTGCTGTAAGTATTTACTTAATGTCACCTATTACATATTTTGACATCCTGCATGCACCCCCTTTGGGTTGCAAAAGTGTTAACTAGCAATTCTTTCATGCTGAATTTTTGGCATGCTGGTATGAACAGGTGGGACTGATGTGATGAACTTTGGAGATTAAAAGGATATTCTTTCCAACAGAAAAAAGAYTCCTGTGGAGTTGAAGGCTGCCAAGTAACTGAAGTGGCATTTGTTACCTAGTTAGCTGTTGTATCACCTTATGAGCAGGAAYAATGCCATCTAAACAGATGGTTATAATGCAAATTGATAGCCAATGTTTGTGTGTTTACAACTACTGGTTGAAGATGTTGGAGATTTCACTGTCTTTAGCCAGGAGGATCCATCCATCCAGTGCTTTCATGCATAAAGATAAAGAGGATAAGGTTTCCCCTATGCTTCATCTCACAGCTACTCTGAATTAATCTCTTTGCCACCATGTCCTTTTTCACAGCCAGTGTTACCCAATGCATTCCTGTTAAACACACCACTTATCAATTAAGCGTGTCTACGATACTCATCAAAAAACTTGGTCTTCCCTGGAGTACTTATTTGAATTACAGAAGTAAGAGAGATTATGAAAGGCAAATAAAACAATCGCTGTCCTGTTTTTGCTCACAAGGGGTGGAGCTTAGAGCCACGGGGGCAGGGCTGAATTGCTATTCTATACCACTCAAATCATCTCTCTGGGGCGTGGTTCTGGAGAAAGAAACAAGGAGCATACCCCTGGAAGTGTGTCACTTTGGTCTGTGTCTTCTGCAGGGGAGGTTGGCAGTACCAGCATGGGGGCTCTGTCCTTCCCCCACTGCCACTAGTCCCTTCCTGTCCCTTTGGGAGGAAAACAACCACAAACAGCAAACACAGCTGAGCACCTGCCGGGAACGAAGCAGCGGCGAGGCAGCCGAGCCTGCGCTGAGTGGAGGAGAGCGGCGCCGGTGCTGGAAGCAGCCACACGGAATCCAGTCCAGCATGTGAGAGATGAGGTGATATTTTGCTGCAGCCAAAAGGTTATTAAGTAAAAGAATGAAAGTTTTTGGTTTTGTTCTTTATTGTGTTGTTACCTATGGTTTGGATTTGTTCTGGTTAACCTGCTGAGTGTTGTTGTGAGCTGGGAGAAGAGCAGGRGTGAAGTCCTGGCCAAGAAGGAAGTAAGATGAGAAGGGAGGGGACAGGAAAGTAGGCGGTAGGGAGAGAATGTAAGTTCCTGAGTACCCATTCAATGGGAGAGGAGACAGGGACTGCCCCGGCCGGGAAGGAGTATAAAAAGCAGCCATTTTGTTGGAGGGTGTGTGTGTTCGGCTCTGAGGGGAGGGAGATGTGCATCCAGCTCAGCTGAATCGTTACAGATAAACAGGCTTCTTTTGCTTTGAAGACTTTGTCCCCGTTTAATTGTATTTAAAATTAGTTCATTTCTAACAAGCAGAATGAGTGGAGGGGAGCGGTCCGTAGGCGGTGCCAAGTGGCATTTGACCCAGTGGAGCCGAGCAGTCCGACGCGGTGACATGGGACAGAATTGAACCAGCAGAGTGGTGTGGCCTGAAGTGGCCAACCCAGATTTATTGGGATTCGTCTATCATCATTTTTTTTGTTGCCTCAGGCTTGGGGAGAGGAAACCATAGCCAGAGGAGTTTCTGCCATCTTGCCTTTGCCTAGGCAGCCACACAGAATTAAGTCAAGGCGGTGAACACTTTTTGTGTGTAAAGCACTTTCTCTTTTTGTATACGTCTGTTATTAACATTGCTGTTGTTACTGTGCATTTCTTATTCCATTGCTGTTTACTTTCAGTAAATTGTTATCTCAAACTATAGACTCTGTCTTTGTCCCTCTCTGACTGGAGGGAGTGGGGGGAAGGGGAGTGACTTATTTGGAGTTTAATTTCCAGGTGGTGTTAAACCATCACAGTGGTTTATTTTAGATTTCCCCAAGATGCTCATAAATTAAGCAAAAACACAGCCTATTCACAGAGAACATTCGAATGTAATGAAATTTCAATACATTGGAATGTCACAAGTGAGAACTACAGAAGAAAGTAGCAACAATATAATCAGTCATGCATTAAAAAAGGCCATGTTTTAAAGATCAGCTCCTCTGATTTTTCTGACAAGTCTTGGTGATGTATGTCTGCTTGTACTAATATTCATTTCTATCTCATAACTGAGTCATAAGTGAGTCCATGTTATTCAGAAAGGTTTAAATATTAAAGGAAAACTACTGTAGACATGGRCATCTGAAAGGCAGGTCCAAGAGCACATGGATTGGCTTTTGAGCTTCACAGACCAATATAAATATTTTATAATACATGAGAAATTTCTTTCTTTGGCAGCTCTTCACAGAAAGCAAGTATGACTAATGCTACTGGTATTTGAAGAGAAGGGAAGAAATATAAAACAAAATGTGATTAAGAAAGTTATCATACTCTGCGTTTGCATTCAAGAGTGTGCAAGAATATTAAAGGGGTGTCATAAAAAAATTAGGAAAACAGTGCTATAAGTTAAACAAACCCCAAAAAACAACCTACATTTAAAACTGTGGGCAAGAGTGCCCTTAGCATCATTGACATTGGATTCAATAAGGCCATTAATATTACTGTGATAAGCATCAGAAGGATCAAAACTAAACTGCATACATCTACAATTTGTTAGCAGGGGGAAAAAGGAAGYGAATGTTAGGATGCAATAGGCTTTGCTTACTGCAATGAGGAAAGGAAAAGGCAAGACAATATCTTGATGTTTTGTGTTTCAAAGACAAGAATGATTAAACATCACAGCAGAAAACAAAGGAAGTCWATAAGGTTTCAGAAGAAAATTATATCTGTTTTCCCTGTGTTGGCTTTCTGGGACTTAGAGAAAGATACYGAAAACAAAATATGAGATTGGACATGAGGAATATCAAAGATTGATAAATTTAATGCTAATAGGGTTAGAAGTGGAGTTTAAATTCACATAAGGAATTTGGCTCATTTAGGAAGGACTTGCAGAATTAAACTAGATGGTAAGGAATTGATCTAAAGATAAAAAAGAGAACTAAAGAAAGAGTAATAAAACTCCAGAGAACACAAGATATGATTGTGGAAAAAATACTGATTTTATGAAAAAYAGAGAAAATTAGAATTGATTGTATTCTTAGAAGCCTGAATGTAAATAAGTCATTTGAGACACTGACAAGATAAATTTTGATGACATAAACAAGGAGATAAGTTTATCTTGATCATTAGCAGCATCTACTTTATAATTAGCCAGAAATATCAGTAATCTCAGAAGACACTTTTCCTTGACTTTTTTGTCTGGATGAGTATTAGCTGTAAAAATATAACAATATATTTTGAAACTATAGGGAATGTAGTTAAGTAGTGATGTTTTAATTGTCCTAAACAACAGGAAACAGTATTACCCAGMACTAATCGACAACATGTCAATAAATTAAAGAAAAAAATGTAAGCTACTGAAATAAGAGAAATGTTTTTAGTGAGTAAGGGATGAGTGGACTCCCCTCAACACCCTGCCTGGGGTGCAGTTAAACTTGTACTAAGGGAGAGGTCTAAAATGCATGTTTTGGCACAAAGCAAGAAGTSTTAATGTCTTAAATAGATGAGATGGCCAAAATCTCTCTTAGGGCTAGAAGTGTCAATGAAGAGTTGCAAAATTAAGTTAGCAGCATTTCCCCATAAATATTTACAGATCTATTTTTCTTCTCCCCCCCACCCCCGCCCCAAGAAAAAAAAAGTGTTCAAAAACTTGAAGAATTAAAGTTTCAAATTAATCTAAGGGACACATAATCTCTTTCATATTGTTGATCTAGATTCTGCCACTAGGACATCAGAACAAAACAGATTTTGCTTTCCCTTTTTTTCCTTCATATTAACTTGAGTAACCCATTTTATGCAAGTTATTTGGAAAAATCACTTCGTTTCAATTTGCTTAATTTGTAAATATATCTAAATTTAAGCATTTAGGGATTAAGAATATTGCTGACATTTGTGGTGAAGAACTTAAATAAGAACTTTAAATTAAATACTTGAAGGGTAAAATACTATTACAGTGTAGTGTCATAATGCTCAGCAGCAGTTACATACAGTGATCAAAAAGATGAATTGAATAGGGAGTCACACTGAAAAGAACAAGTTTTGCTCTCACTTTTTAGCAAGAAGTTAGAACACTCAGCCTTGAAAGGCAAGAGTATGTACCTTTTCCTTACATCCCTCTTGTTTTCAGTTTTTAAAAACTCACTTGATACTGTCYCTGGAACTGGACAATATTTTTATTCAATTTCAGTATATTGGATCAATTAGTTAAACAATGGAAGTAGGCAGTTCTGAAGATACATAATAATAATATAAAGAGAAACAGTGCTGTATTATTGAACTAAGAATAATATATATATGGTAAAGAAATATGAGGAAAAAGGTATAAAGAATTTATAGCACATACTATTGAGTTTATCAAACAGGGCTGAAAATATATAGAGCAATAAAGAGATAGCAAATATATAGATGAATAGCAAATATATAGATGAGGGAGGGGTTGTGGGTGGTGCTTTGGGGGTTTTTAGTATTATTTCAATAAACAGAGAAAGTGCTAGAAGAGATTACTTACTGTTTGTATTCAGCTTTCCAGAAAACTTCCCGTCATTACACTGACACTCAGTATCTCCACAGATGACTTTTTTTTTATTCTTATCATTACTAATATACTTTTATTCAGGATAGTTTTGATTTGATGATCACAGGACATCACAGACAAAAATGGAAAATGGAAGTCATATAGGAGGAGATTTCCTGAGAAATATTAAGGAAAACATAGCAAAGTCTCATTTGCACATGAACTTTATACCAATATCTTGGGCAATTCAGTTAGTCTGCAAGATTTGAAATTGCACAATATAATTCCTGACAGCATTTCCCTCTTTCTCAAACTAATAAACAAATACTCTATTTGGGTTTTTGTTTGTTTTCATCATGCTAGAATTTTTTACATAAATTTATATCTTTTCTGCTATTGTATAATCAAGYGTGGAAGGAACAAATTGATTTAAAATTTCATATTTTTAGTATAATTCCTTCTATAATACCACCTTTGAATCTTTTGTATCTTCAGTGATCTAGTAAATTCAATAATTATAAGGCTTAGCCTGTGAAATTTTGACATCACCAGGTATGGCATCACCAGGTGTGTAGAGACACAGGATACAGAACATAGAGAAGAATTTTCCCTTCATTTTTACTTTTAGACTCTGTATTGGTTAAATTTATTCTTAAACTGTGCGGAAGAGATGTACAGTAGATCTATCTACAGCAGTCCCATGTAGACTCACACARAGAGGTGCAGATAACGGATTTTAAATTTATGAGTAACAGCAAAACACAGTGAAGAACATCTTGGCTTTCTAATATTGATGTCATATAGAAGACAGACACCCTAGATTATTCTGAGAACGTGAAGTCCCACAGAACAGAGTCCAGTAAGCATTCTCTATTTTAAACACAAAAAAATCCCAAATAATATTTTTTAATCATTGTCTCATCACACCAATTTTTTTTACTCATGAGAGAAGAATTGGTTTAAGGGTGCTTTCTCAAAGTTTATGTTTATAGTCACTTCGAGGTCACTATCAGATCTAAAATGACTCATTCTCAGGAAGGCATTCCTGACTGATGCAATTGCAGTTCCAGGATATTTGGATTTGCCTGTAGACAYAGCACAGCATGACCACCTCTGCTGCACTGGGGGGGTCGGCAGGRAGGGAGAAAAGAGAGAGAGGCAGTGCAGGGCTCTTTCTCAATCTTGGTGAGAAAGGTCTGGAAAAAAATGCTTAATAAAGTAGCTGGTTTAATAAGACAGAATTAGAGGAATACAGGTAGTAAAACTTTTGTCTTCAGATGTTGGGGGACCTCATGCAGCATTATGTGAAGCCCAGGTGGATTTTTCCCAAGGTATGAGGCAGATTCTGTCCATGGAGAGAGGTCCCTCCTTTTTGTTCATTCAAGCTATTATATAAAATTTCTTTAAAAAAAMCCCCCACAACTCTATTCAGAAAGATGTTCACAGGAGAGCATTTTGCTGTAACTGCATGCGTAAGTGAAAGCTTCCTGCAGGCTGCTCTGGTCGGGTGAGCTGGCTGAGTTTAATCCATGACCAAGGAGCCTGTGCAGCACAGCTCAGCACAGCATACGCCTGCTCAGGTTTATTATTGTGTGTGTCACTGAACCCTTGATGTACAGTGGGCTTCTGGTAAGGATTGCTACATTCCAGCACTCCATCCACATAWGCTTACCTTTTCTTGAGATACAGTAAACTACAGATTATATCAATAACATACAGGCTTCTCAAGCCCTGAATAGAAGGCCTAAAAGAGCAGGTGTGACCTGTTTGAGAGCACTAATACCTCAGATACAACATGTTCTGCAAGGCTTCCAGTGCACCATAGGACTACATTATACAGTTGATAGAAATAATTATTACAAATACAGAGATGTATATTTATATGCAGAGATAGAGAAAAATCTCCCAAGCAAAGAAGGTCCAATCATTTAAAAAAATGCATGTCTGCCAAGATCTACTCCTTTTTCCTAAGTTTCTGATCATACCCCCCCAATGTCAGCAGAAGATACACTTGCCTTTAACTGTCTGCCAGTTGTCAGAGTATTTTGAAGAATCTCTAGTGAGAAAACTTTCTATGCATTCCTCTGTTTCTCACAGATATGGCTCAAGAGTGGTTTTAATTGAAAATATTTTCCTCTCATAGATTTCTGACATRGATGCTATGAGAACAATTCAGTAATTGCAAAAATGGTACAAGCATCTACAAGGTCAGACCGTGCAGAGGGTGAGGTTCAATTAGTTCTTAGTAGTTGTTTATTCACCAGTATATGAGGGGTGTAAGAACAGATATATACCAACAGCTGAACCAATATCTATTGGTTAAAATTTCCCTGGTAGAAGGAGATGTCTGTGTAGCATTTACATGGGGTCTCCTGAATATAAAATATACAATAAAAGCAAGGTGTGTGTATCAGTAGAGGGCTCCACATGAGAACTTCTCTGTAACTCAAGACAGAAGCTTGGATATACTCATTTACAAATAAGTGCATGAGGCAGGAAGAACTTGGCATAGTCTGAAAGTTTTTGTCAAGAAATAAGGCAAGCTGTGCAATGGGATCCTGGGTGACAGGAAGGTGATACTTTATGTAGTGCAGTGAGAGAGGATGAGAATTGGCTATGTAGGGTGGGCTTTTTTGTTTGCTTGCTTGCTTTGAGGAAACATTAGAATTTTAACTTCATTAAGACTAAGCTGAAGCCAGGAACATCTAAAAGGGAAGAGAAGAGAGAGAGGATGAGAAACAACAAGGAGTGGAAAAGGACAAGGCAGTACTAGAACCCTTAATTAGTAAAAAGAAAAGTGTGTTTCCTCAGAGGAAAAAAGAACAGTTGAGCTTTACCTCATTTCAGGGATTAGTTATTAAAATTCAGAAGAATTCTTGCTTCTGAAGCTGCTTAGGTTTTAAGCTTGCATTTATCTGCTTGCAATATGGGCCATTTTTTCTTCTGACATATTTATGCTTTTTATTATGACAAGTAAATAATATTTATATTTATTTAGCACTGAAGCAATTATGTGATGTGGGCTGATAAATAGTAAAAGAATATTTATCAAAATAGGAATGAAAGCTACTAGGCTTGTTTTTGTGTCAGCACAAATTACTTATTCTGTTTACAATAAATATTTTGTATCCTAGTCACCTGGGAAATCAGACCCAGCCACACAKCAGTAGTCTCAATAGCAATTCTGTGAAGGAAAAATCTCTTTCTCTCTCTGTCCTGGGTTGCAGTGTATTCTACTACCATCCTCATGAGCTGTTGAAACCAGGTGGGGCAGTGTTTCCTGACCTCCTCCCTCCGGACTATTTTCTGTTAATGGCCCATCAATGCCCTGCTGCATGACTCAGAGATAACTTCCTCCGGACTATCTTCTGTTAATGAGTCCATCAACACCTGGCCTCATGACTCATCATCCCATTGTGAGATGCTCCACCCAGAAGGAGGAACCAGGCATTCCATCCTGGATATAATCTGAGATTCCAAACACCAGAAAGAACTTTTCCACTGGATTCCCAGAGGACAGGAGCTACATAGCCACCACTGGACTTTCTGAGGAAGAGCAGACCCTTCTACCGGACCGCTGCTTTGACAGAGCCACATCCATCACTTCAGGAGGACTGCAGCCACCATCTTATTGGACTGCTACTGCCACCCTGATTAACAGGGTGTCAGGTGGTATCCTGACTCTGTCAGTTTAACCCACTGTTTTCTGCCTTTACTTTTTTTATTTCCTTATTAAATTGTTATTCTGACTTGGTGCCTCCCACTGGTTTGTTTTCAAACTAGTACACTCTCTGTGATTAATAGTTGCCAAACAGAAAATAGACTGGTTTGGACCATATTAAAATCTTTGTCTGAAAAAATTAAATAGGTACAGATACAACTTTGTCCTTTAGAATAATTGTTTCATAATTCTAGTTTACTTAAGGAATGTAGGTCTTGCTTGTCTTACAAATTGGACTAAGCATTATTCCTCATAGAAAGATGACAGATGATCAGACACAGAAGTGGACTTAATACTTATTTAAGGAGTGAATAGACAGTTTCTGGTTGGTTCTGAAAAAAATGCTATGGATTTCTGTAAGAAGTTTTCTTTTAATTAGGTTTCAAAACTTTCTGACTTCACTCTTGTGACCAGTGTCTGGACTCAAGGGAACGGCATGAAGCTGAGTCAGGGGAGGTTTGGGTTGGGTATTGGGAAAAGGTTCTTCCCCCAGAGGCTGGTTGGGCACTGGAACAGGCTCCCCAGGGCAGTGGTGCCAGCACCAAACCTGACAGAGTTCAAGAAGTGTTTGGACAATGTTCTTGGGCACATGNTGCTCCTGTGTAGACCAGGGTATGGTATAAAATTTGCTTTATTGGTCTATTATGCCTACTGCATGATCTGAGGCAATGAACATAATTTGGAATATATACTCTACTTGGTTTGCTTGTCCTAGACTAGGCTGCTACATCTGGGGYCTCAACAATCGCACCCAGCCCCTGGGTGGAGGATTAAAGAATGGKTTTTTCCAGCCTTTCAGGCCTGACACAGCAGTTTTTGAAAATACTGAGTTCCCTTTGGATGTCAAAGATGGCATAAACTTGCTGTCAGTTCTGCTTTGTCTTCTCTGTACAGCCTGCACCGTGTGCACCATGCTAAGAATCAGAGCTATGGCACAGCATCCTCAGGATAAGAGGGAAAAAATGAGCAAAGCAACAAACATCATGTCTAGGCAGACTGTCACAAAGCAGAAAAGAACCAAAGGCAAAGCAACAGTGTCCATCTCTATGCAGACTGACACAGAGGAGAAAGAAACCAAAAGCACCGTCAGCGTCTCCTCACAAACCATCACTGAACCAGAACAGCCTAAACCGGTAGCAGTTGTCCCCGTCCAGAAGAAGAAATCAAAAAGCAAATCAGTCTGCATAGTGACTGATGAGGATGCAGCAGGACCTTCDCACCCAGCAGAAGAGACAGAGCCAGAGATCATCACTCAGTCACTATCCCTGGGTGAGCTGCGTGACCTGTGGAGGGAATTCACCCGCCAGACCAACGAGTCCATCTTGACCTGGCTGCTCCGCATCTGGGACACTGCAGCTAATGACACTATTCTGGACGGAAGTGAGGCCAGGCAGCTGGGATCTCTGTCCCGGGATGTGGTCATTGACCAGGGGATCGGGAGAACCCAAGAAACACTCAGCCTCTGGCGGCGACTGCTGACAARTGTAAAAGACAGGTACCTTTGTAAAGAAGACCTCCAGGTGCACCAAGGRAAATGGAACACCATGGAACAAGGTATCCGATGCCTGAGGGAATTGGCTGTGCTGGAAATCATTTTCTCGGAAGACGAGAGATTTCCTAAGAGCCCGGATGRTGTCCAGTGCACGTCACAGATGTGGTTGAGATTCGCCCGTCTTGGACCAGAGATGTACTCCCATTACCTGGCAACGCTGCAATGGAGGGAAGGCGAGGACAGGGTGGGCATCTTGGTCAACAAACTGAGGATTTACAAGGACACTGTCACTGCCCCGTTTCGCACTCACGTTTCATCCGTGGAAACAAGGCTGGCTGAGCAAGTCCRGAGCTTGATTGAAGAGGGCCATCAGAAACTGAAAAAGGAACTCAAGGAAGAAATTTACCACATCTCGCCAGAAACGACAAGAGTCTCTGCCATTAGGAGCAGGCATCCCCCAACCGGGGAGAGAGAATACACTCCACGAGGTAATCTCTGTTTTTTTCTTCAGGAACATGAAGAAGACATGAGTAAGTGGGATAGAAAATCCACCTCCTCTTTAGCAGCCTGGGTACATGAACTAAAAAGATGGACAACTACCACAAGAAGCTCATCTAGAGTCAATGCTGCTCCGGTCTCCYGCACACAGAACTCCAGACRGWATAGGAATGATACTATGACTGATCCTCTTGAAGGGACCTCAGGAGCATATTCACTGGAGGGGAGCAACGTGTACCATGACCAGGAATAGAGGGGCCTTTCCTGTAGCCAGGTAGAGGAAAGGGACAATCGGCTCTTTTGGACTCCGTGGATCCAATGGCCTGGTATGTCTGACCCAGAAAAATACACGGCTTTGGAGGACACTGATGCTCAATGTACTCTGGTGCCATCAAGATATGTGGGAGCAGAACCCATTTCTATTTCTGGGGTGACAGGAGGATCCCAGCAGCTGACTGTACTGGAAGCTGAAGTGAGTTTAACTGGGAACGAGTGGCAGAAACACCCCACCGTGACTGGCCCGGAGGCCCCATGCATCCTCGGCATAGATTATCTCAGGAATGGATATTTCAAAGACCCAAAAGGACATTGTTGGGCTTTTRGGATAGCTGCTGTAGAGACAGAAGATATCAGACAACTGAGTACCTTGCCTGGCCTCTCAGATGACCCCTCTGCTGTGGGACTGTTGAGAGTTGAAGAACAACAAGTACCAATCGCCACAGCAACAGTGCACCGTCGGCAGTACCGCACAGACAGAGACTCTGTGGTTCCCGTCCATGAGATGATTCGTAAACTGGAGAACTAAGGGGTGGTCAGCAAGGCCCGTTCACCTTTTAACAGCCCTATATGGCCAGTGCGTAAATCCAGTGGAGAATGGAGACTGACGGTGGATTACCATGGCCTGAATGAGGTCACGCCACCACTGAGTGCTGCTGTGCCAGACATGTTGGAGCTCCAGTACGAGCTGGAGTCCAAAGCAGCGAAGTGGTATGCCACTACTGACATTGCTAATGCTTTCTTCTCCATTCCTTTGGCAGCAGAGTGCAGGCCTCAGTTT
>RAHM01000824.1:26287-39241 GCA_003713295.1 Parotia lawesii | reverse complement strand
GGGCCACCTGAGGGGGTGTCAGGACCTTGGGGCCACCTCTGACCCTGCCAGGGCCACCTGAAGGGGTGTCAGGACCTTGGGGCCACCTCCGAGCCTGGCAGGGACACCTGGGGAGGGGGAAGGACCTGGGGCCACCTCCTGGCGGGGTCACCTGCGGGCTGTCAGGACCTGAGGTCACCTTCAACCCCGCCAGGGCCAGCTGGGGGTTGTCAGGAGCTGGGGCCACCTCCGAGCCTGGAGGGGCCACCTAGAGGGTGTCAGGACCTGAGGTCACCTCCAACCCCACCAGGGACTCCTGAGGGGGTGTCAGGACCTTGGGCCACCTCCTGGCAGGGACACCTGGGGGGGTTCAGGACCTTGGGCCACCTCCAACCCCGCCAGGGACACCTGAGGGGGTGTCAGGACCTGGGGCCACCTCTGAGTCTGGCGGGGCCACCTCTGACCCTGCCGGGGACACCTGAGGGGGTTCAGGACCTTGGGCCACCTCCAACCCCGCCAGGGACACCTGAGGGGGTGTCAGGACCTTGGGCCACCTCCTAGCAGGGCCACCTGCGGGCTGTCAGGACCTTGGGCCACCTCCAACCCCACCAGGGACTCCTGAGGGGGTGTCAGGACCTTGGGCCACCTCCTGGCAGGGCCACCTGGGAGGTGCCACCTCCGCAGGTGCCACCCGCCCGCTCTTGCCACGCCGCCGGCGGCTCTGGCAGCTCGGGGGCTCCACGCCGTGGTTGCCCCCGAGTTGCCACCACCGCCGCGGCGTGGCCCTGCCTGTCCCCGCGGCCAGCCCCGGCCCGGTGCCACCCCGGGCAGGGCACACGGGAGCGATTTACAGGCCAGACTCTCTGGGAGAACGGGAACGAGGAGGAATTTCATGCAACATTCCTGGTCCGGAGGCGGCGCGGGGGCCGGGGCGGGGAGCCGGGCGGGAGCCGGGCGGGGCTCCACACCCTCAGTGCAGTGCTCGGAGAAGGAGAAGGAGAATCCAAGTGGGTTTTCTTGGCTTGGGAATAACGCCCCCGCCCTTCCCACGGCGGCTCCGGACGCGGTCAGCTGTCCACCAGCTGCTTGAGCGCCCGCTCGATGTTCATGCGGTGCCCCACGCGGGTCACCCCCAACTCCACGAAGTCCTCCTTGGTCAGCGCGGGCAGGTGGGTGCCCTCGATCTCGTGGTCCTCGAACTTGTCCCGATGCTCCACCAGGTTGATGCTCTCCAGCCAGTCCCCCACGTCGTATTTGTTCCACAGGTGCAGCGGCTTCTGCATGAAGGGCCGCGGCGGGTGCAGCGTGTGCAGGGGCGGCCCCGGCGACGGCGAAGGCGACGGGGAGCGGCTGCGGGCGCTGACGCTCCGGACCACGAAGCGAACTTCCTTGGGCTCGTGGGGGATGGACAGGCTGGAGGACTTGAGGATGGTCGGAGGGGTCAGGCCGTAGGGCCGGACGGTGCTCAGGGGCTCCGGCCGCTCGAGCGCCGCGGGTTTGACGGGGCTGGGCGTGCGGCGGGTGACGGGGTAGCGGCTGCCGGGCCGCACGGTGAAGGTGGTGCCGGAGCTGCGCTGGGAAATGGTGCTGAGCTCTCCTAAACTACTGAAAAGTCTGCGGAGAAAGCGGGAAAACGGGAAAAAAAARAGAGAGAGAGAGAGAGAGAGAGGAGAGGGAAGGGGTGAGGCCAGGTTTGGGAATGGGGACACGAAATACGTCGGGAAGGGGCTGCTGGAGGGCCGGGAGTGGGGTTGGCACGGGGCGGGGACACGGCTCGGGCAGGACATCCCGGTGGGGATGTCCCGAAGATTCCAGCAGCGCCTCCAGGATGGGATTCCCGGCCAGTCCTGCCCTCCTGGCGCGGCTCTGCGCCCCCAAAATGCCCCCAGCCCTGGGGACAAGGACCCTGTGCCTCATCTTGCCCCGTCCACCCCACGCCGATCCCGGTCCCACGGGGAACGGGAGCAACCCAGCGGAGCAAAGCCGGGACAAGAGGGAACCTTCCGGCCTTTTCCCGGGATGGAAGGACCCTCAGGACACCCCTGGGGATGGTCACTTGTAGCGGTCAGTGTGGCGTGAGGAGCCCGGGGGTGGCCGGGCCGGTGTCCCCTCGGCACTGGGACGTGCGGGACCCCCTGGCTGTGCCACTGTGGGAATCTTGGATGGGGACAAAGCCCCCGACACCGGCGTTGTCCCCGTGGAATGAGCAGGGAATGTGAAAGGAAACGGATCCGACACCGGGCAGGGCAGGATCCCAGAGGATGAATCCCAGAAAATCAGAGTCCTCTGCTCTGGAGAGGCTGGGACAGCTGGGAATGTTCCCCTGGAGAAAGGAAGGATCCAGGGAGAGCTTCCAGCACATTCCAGGGCCTAAAGGGGCTCCAGGAGAGCTGGAGAGGGACTGGGGACAAGGGCTGGAGGGACAGGACACAGGGAATGGCTTCCCAGTGCCAGAGGGCAGGGMTGGATGGGAACTTGGGAAGGAATTCCTGGCTGGGCTGGAATTCCCAGAGCAGCTGTGGCTGCCCCTGGATCCCTGGGAATGTCCAAGGACTTTGGATGGGGCTTGGAGCAGCCTGGGACAGTGGGAGGTGTCCCTGGATGGGCTTTGAGGTCCATCCCATCCCATCCCATCCCATCCCTGCCACTCCACTTGTCCTCAGAACTATCCCACAAAATTCCCGCCTCCCGGTGCCTCAGTTTCCCTGCCACTCTCCCGCCTCTGACTCCCATCTCAGCTCCCTCCTGGAAAACAGGGACACTCTGGAATGCTGCTGGGATCCCCCACTGCCTCGAACCCCACCAGATCCTGGTTTTGGGAATGTTGATGAGCTCCAACCATCCCGTAAATCCACGGCTCCGAAGGGACGAGCTGAACATGGCTGGAGATCCACGGGATGAGCCGCGTTCCCGATAATTCCCGTTTTTCTGCTTCCAGAGAAGCTGGAATCACCTTCGGGAAGCTCCGACAGGGAAAAGCTGGACGCCCTGGTGGAACGAGACACGGAGTGGGAAGCGCCAGGACGTGGCCGTGTCCCACCGGGATCTGGGAGAGAAAGTTCTGGATCTGCCGGGAGACCCCGGGAGGGGCAGCTGGGAATGAGCAGCYRTGGAAAATCCRARGRGAYGYGGCAGGATCCRGGTGTTTTTCCCAAGCCTGTGGACGYGCTGGTGTGGCTGAATTCCCGTTTGGAATTCCGGGCAGTTCRTTTTCCTGCATGGATCCCATCCAYGCCCTGTATTCCCGGTTCCTTCCTCTCCAGCCAGGAATCCCAACCCCCGGCTCCAACACCTCCGGATCCGAGCTGATTCCTTAGGGACCATCCCACATTTTGGGAYGCTGCTCTCAGGGAGCTTTTCCAGGCTTTAGGATCCCTCTGGAATCATCCGCTTTTCCTCGGGGCGATCCCGAATCCGTGCAAGGGCGGAGCTCAGTTTCCCATTCCCGGTGTCTTTTCCAGGCAGCTCCAAGGGGCGGCATTCCCGGTGCTCCAGGATTCTGCGGGAGCTGGGATGCGGCAGCTCCTCCAGTCGGTTCCGACCCCACAAATCCCACTCGGGGCAGCTCCCGAACTCTTGGATCGTTTCTGGGATCCTTTCTGGGATCATTCCTGGGATTGTTCCTGAGATCACTGGGATCATTTCTGGGATCATTTCTGGGATCATTCCTGGGATCATTTCTGGGATCATTCCTGGGATTGCTGGGATAATTTCTGGGATCGCTGGGACCATTCCTGGGATTTCTGGGATTGTTCCTGGGATTGCTGGGATAATTTCTGGGATCGCTGGGACCATTTCTGGGATCATTGGGATAATTCCTGGGATTGCTGGGATTGTTACAGAGATCGTTGGGATCATTACTGGGATTTCTGGGATAATTTCCGGGGCCATTGGGATGATTTCTGGGTTTGCTGGGATAGTTCCTGGGATTGCTGGGATTACTGGGATAGTTCCTGGGATTACTGGGATAGTTCCTGGGATTGCTGGGGTCGTTCCTGGGATTGCTGGGATCATTGGGACCATTCCCAGGATTACTGGGATCGTTCCTGGGATCATTTCTGGGATCATTGGGTTCGTTCCTGGGATCATCGGGATCATTCCTGGGATCGCTCCGTGGGAGCAGCCGGGAAAAGGAGCCTTTGGAAAAGCAGCAGGAGTGGGGCAGACGGGATCACATGGAAGGAGCTCGGGTTTCCCGGGAAGCAGAGAAGCGCCGGTGATGGAGGGGGATTCCATCCGAAGGAGCTGGGATTTAGGGATAACGAGGCCTTCTGGGAATCCTGTTCCTGGCGGTCTCCGGGATTTCTCCAAGGAGTCATTAAGGGATGAAGGATTTTCCTTGGAGCTCCGCATCCCAATCCGAGCTTCTCCAGGAGTTCCAGAGGCGAGGGCAGGCTCGGAGTCAGGGATCGCTCCCAAGGGAAAGATTCCCGGGTCCTTGGCGAGGCTTCCGTGCTGCGGCTCCGGGGTTCCGTGGTGGCCCTCAAATCCTTGGAATTGCTTCCCATGATTCCCATCGCGGATTCCAAAGGCTCGGGGCCGTGGCCACATTCACATTTCTCTGACCTTTTCCCAGCTTTCCTATGGACCTTTTCCCAACTTTCCTATGGATCTTCCTCCAACCTCAACATGGGCCTTTTCCCGACCTTCTTATGGATCTTCCTCCAACTTCCTGTGGATCTTCTTCCACCCTTCCTATGGACCTTTTTCCAGTCTTCCCAATGGATCTTCCATCCAGCCTCCCTGTGGATCTTCCTGACCTTCCTATGGATGTTTTCCCGACCTTCTCATGGATCTTCCTCTGACCTTCTATGGATCTTCCTATGGACCTCATTCCAGCGTTCCTATGGACCTCATTCCAACGTTTCTACGGACCTCATTCCAACGTTCCTACGGACCTCATTCCACGATTCCTATGGACCTCATTCCAACGTTCCTATGGACCTCATCCCAAGATTCCTATGGATCTTCCTCCTACCTCCCTATGGATCTTCCTCTGAGACCTTCCTTCCCACGGATCCCATGGATCTCCCCTCCTTTCTATGGACCCTCCTCCAGTGCTGATCCCAAACACAACCCTAACCCTGATCCCAAATGTAAACCTGATCCCAGCCTTGACTCTGCCCCTGATCCTGACCCTAAACCTGATCCTAATCCTGACCCTGATCCTGACCCTAATCCTAACCCCGATCCTGACCCTGATCCCAATCCCGATCCCAATCCCGATCCCAACCCTGATCCCAACCCCGATCCCAAGTGCAAACCTGATCTCAACTTTGACTCTGCCCCTGATCCTGAACTTGACCCTAAACTTAGCCCTAATCCTGATCCTAACCCTGACCCTGACTCTGATCCTAACCCTAAATCTGACCCTAAACTTAAACTTAACCTTGATCCTAACCCTGACCTTAACCCTGGCCCTAAACCTGACCCTAACCTTGACCCTAAATTAACCTTAACTCTGATCCTGATCCTAACCCTAAACCTGACCCTAACTTTAACCCTCATCCTAAACTTGACCCTAATCCTGATTCTAAGTCAGATGTGATCCCGACCCTGATCCTAACCCTGATCCTGATCCCCATCCTAATCCTAACCTTGATCCTGACCCTGATCCTAACCCTAATCCCGATCCTAACCCTGATCCTGATCCTGACCCCAATCCCAACCCTAATCCTAATCCCAACCCTAACCCTACCCCTGGCTTTTCCTGGGAACTGGGCAGGGATACTGGGAGCTGGACTGGGACACTGGGATACTGGACAGGGATACTGGGAGCTGGGCAGGAACACTGGGAGCCAGACAGGGATACTGGGAGCCAGACAGGGATACTGGGAGCCGGACAGGGATACTGGGAACTGGGCAAGGATTCCGGGCGAGGATCAAACACTATCCAAAGCTTTCCTAATCCCGGTAACTCCGATGGGTGGGACATGGCCATCCCAAAGGATCCGGGATCAGGTGTGGGAGCAGGACATGGAATTCCCGCTGTCCTCAACCCGGCAGCTGTGGGATGAGCCCCGGGATGAGCCCTGGGATGAGCCTCAGGATAAACCCTGGGATAAGCCCCGGAATGATCCATAGGATGATCCAAGTGCCCCCAGTGCCAGCACAGGGGACAGATCCCTCCTGGTGTCCCCCAAATATCCCAAATTTCCGTGACACCAGGACTGAGGGAAYGAACCCACGGCTGGATCCGATGGGATGAGCCCCCCCACGGCCGGGAAGAGCCTCCGGAACGACCCCGCTCCGGGTGTTCCAGGAAAGACCGGAGAAGGCCGGGGGCTTCCGAGCATCCCACGCCCCCGCCCCACCCGGGAGCAGAGCAAATCCCTGGGAATGGCATCCAGCAGCCGCTGGGAAAGCGGGAAGGCAGCCCCCGGCATTCCCGGAGCGTCGGGATCTGGCGCCGCTCTCCCGGGATGGGGCCGCGGCCTCGGGAATTCAGCGCTTGGCAGAAAAGGACAAGGAAAAATCAACCGGGAACGGCTCCGGGAGCTGGGACACGGATGGAGCCGGAGCTCCGCACACGGGACGGGACACGAGGACGGGACACGGGGACAACACGGAGGAAGCACAACCAGGAGCACAGAGCCGGCCATGCAYGCTGGGAAATTCCCAGGGGGAATTCTCCGGCCCTCCCAACCCCATGGATCGCCCCCCACCCAACCCCACGGATTCCAGTCCAAGGGAGCTGGAGTGGGAACAGCTTCTCCCGGGATCCTGCTGCTGTCCCAGCCTGGGGAGTCCTCCCAGCTCAGGGAGGGATTCCAGAAGCTCTGGAAGCCACTGGGATATCCTGGAATCATTGCTGGGAGAAGAGGGGGGAATCCCTGGATCCCGATTTTCCTGCTCAGGTGACTTCCCTAGGGACATCTCCCTGCAGGACTGGGATGGAGCGGGATCCCCGGAGCTCCCACCTCTGCCTCATGGAATTTTTGCTCCAGAGGGGGACCTGGGACATCCCACCCTGGGCAATCATGGATGGATCCTGGTGCATCCATGGCTGCATCCATGATTTGCTGGGATCGGAACGGGGATGCTCAGCCCCTGCTTCCCGGGGTCCTTCCCAGGGGCTTTCCCACCCCTCCTGAGGTCTCTCCCACTCTTTTTTGGGACCTTCTCCACCTTTCCTGAGGTCCTTTCCCATCCTTGCTGGGATCCTTTCCCGCTCTTCCCAGGATCTCTTCCATCATTCCTGGGGTCTCTCCCACGCTTTCTGGGATCTTTTCCCACTTCCTGGAGTCCTTTCCCCATTCCTGGGATCTCTCCCACCCTTGTTCGGTCCTTCCCGCCTTTCCTGGGGTCTCTCTCACCATTCCCGGGATCTTTTCTTGGGGTCCTTCCCTACCCTTGCTGGGATCTCTCCCCTCCTTCCTGCTGTCTCTCCCACCTTTCCTGGGATCCTTTCCYGGGATCCTTTCYCACCTTTCCTGGGGTCTTTCCCACCTTTCCTGGGATCCTTTCCCCCTTCCTGGGATCTTTCCCACCTTTCCTGGGGTCTCTCCCACCCTCCTTGTGATCCTTTCCCACTTCCTGGGGTTCTCCCACCTTTCCTGGTGTCCTTCCCTACTTTTCCTGTGGTCTTTTCCCACTTTTCCTGGCATCTCTCCCACCTTTCCCGGGCCTCTCCCACCTTTCCTGGTGTCTTTTCCACCCTTCTGGGGTCTTTCCCACCTTTCCTGGATCTCTCCCACCTTTCCTGCGATCCTTTCCCACTTCCTGGTGTCTCTCCCACCCTTCCCGGATCTCTCTTCCCAGACCGAGCTGCTCCGAGGTCTCCGCCCCATCCCATCCCATTCCCATCCCATCCCATTCCCATCCCATCCCACCCCACGGCCCCCAATCCCCCCGGGATCCCGACGGGAATTTCCTCAGCAGGACCACCAGCGGGAAGAGCCGGACACGGAACCACAGCACAGGGACAGGGCCATGCTCCCGAGCCACGGACACAGGGACACGCACATTCCAGAGCCGGCGCCGCTCCCGCCTCCCAGAACCTCGGGAACACCGGCGGGCAGCGGGGCCGCACTGGGGAGGGGAGGAGAGACAGGTGAGGAATGGGACATTCCCGGTGGGATGGAGCTATGGAATGGGAACGTGCTCACTTACACAACTCGCCCACCCTCCGGAGGCCAGAGGCGGATCTAGGACAGAGCAGCGGGACATGCACATGGAAGCAGGAAAAGAGGCAATGAGAGAAATGTTAGCTCCGGTCCGGGAAGCGCCACACGGAAAAGAAGCCACCGGACGTCGATCCCGAGGGATTCGGGGCCGGGAGAACCGCGGGAATCCGGCCTCGGGCGTGTCCCGGTGTTCCCTGAGTGGAGACCCCCGAGTTGGGTTTGGGAAGGGGAGGGGGGGGGGAAATTGGGAATGGGGGGATCAGTGGGGTGGGAACTGGGGGGAATCGGGATGGGTCCCACGGGATGGGTGAGGGCGTGGCCGTCCGGGAATGGGGCGGTGGGAATTGCATGGATTCAGCCAAAGCCTGGAGGGTTGGACAGCGACAGAGCTGCTGGGAGGGCTGGGAAAAGAGGGAAGAGAGGGAAGGGATTTGGGAAGGAGCAGGGATTTGGGAAGGAACAGGGATTTGGGAAAGGCAGGGATTTGGGAAGGACGGAGATTTGGGAAAGGCGGGGATTTGGGAAAGAGGGATTTGGGAAGGATCAGGGATTTGGAAAGCCAGAGATTTGGGAAAGAGAGGGATTTGGGAAAGGCGGGGATTTGGGAAAGGCGGGGATTTGGGAAAGAGGGATTTGGGAAAGAGGGATTTGGGAAAGGAACAGGGATTTGGGAAAGGCAGGGATTTGGGAAAGAGGGATTCGGGAAGGATCAGGGATTTGGGAAAGGAAGGAAACAACAAATGCATGAGAAAAATGCCCCACAGCCAAAACAACACCGAGCAGCCGACACAAAATTCCCAAGTTTTTCCATGTCCCCCCGGGGCTGGTGACAGTGACGGTGCCATCGGCCACCCCCAAGGGCCACCGGATGYTCCCGGGGACTCGGTGCTTCCCAGTGGGAAAAACCTCAGCTCTTCCCTGTGGAAGTTCCCTGAGATTCCTCGGCTGTGCCGTGGGAAAGGAGGGAATGGCCTCATCCCACCTGGATAAGACCAGGAGCTTCCAGGTTTGGAATGGCGGTTCCAAACGCCCCAAAATCCTTGGATTATTCCCAGATTTTATCCCTTTCCGCAGCAGAATGAGCAGGAAATGCCAGAGCTGTGCTAGGAACAGGGAAACCTTGGGAATGCCAAAATTGGGAGCTGGGTCTGGGAACTTTTGGGAATGTGGATTTGGGAAGATTTGGGAAGGACACGTGGTTATCCCTTGGGAAAAGCATCCCAAGGGGATCCCGCCGGAGCAGGGATGGAGASGAGCGGCTGTTCCCTGATCCGAGGGGGTCTCAGGCTCCAGCTGGGATTTTTCCGGAGCAGTTTTGGGATTGGGATTGATCCACGAGTTCCGCCCTTGTCCCTCTTGGAGCAGGGACAATCTGGAGCAATCCCGGTGTCCGGGAAGCTCCAACAGGGAGGTCTGGYAGGGTCGGGGATGTTGTAACTAAAAATCCCTTTATCCTTCTCTGATCCCAGCAGGAAAATGGAATTCAGGGCTGGAATCCTTAGGAAAATTCCCAATTCCTTGAGTGCTGCCCCTGGGCCTTCCCAAGCCAATCTCCTCCAGTGAGAGATCCCGCAGAACATCCGGAGCGCCCTCCTTCCCTGAACTCCACCTGGAATGGATCCCTCTGGATTTCTCCAAGGAAAACCCCTTTTTCCACGATTTCCACCTCAAGGAAAAGGTGACAAATCCCTGTTTGATGGGGAACATCCTGAGCTGGGGATGCTTCCACTCTTCCCTCTTGGATGCTCCTTCAGGACCTGGAGCTCCAGCCACTCTTCCCAAATTTCCCAAAAAGCCCGAGTCCCGTTTCCCTGGGATGAGGGTGATGGGTGATGYTGGGATGGGAGAAGCCAGCGGAGCGGTGACGCGGGCACACGGTGACACCGGGACAGGACACGCGCTGGGACCCTGTCTCCTTGTAGGCATCAAACCCTYCCCAGATCCCGCGGCACCTCGGGATAATCTGGGATCAAGGGCTGGAAGGGCCCTCTCAATGCAGCCCCCCGAAATTCCCGGTTTTCCACGGCTCCACCTCCCTGAGCTCTCCCAAGGCTCTACTGGCTCAGCCCGATGTCCTTGGAGAACCTGGGAAAATTCCATGGAAATCCAGAGGGGTGGAGATCCGGGAGATCTCCTGCCCCACCCTGCGCAGGGACCCCCGGAGAAACCTCTTCCCATGGGAAGGGGAATCCATGGAGCCACGTGGGAGGGAAGGTGGGGAATCGCAGAGGTCGTGGCCATCGGCAGCGTGGCCTCCTCATTCCCAATCCTGGTCACCTCCATTCCCAATCCTGGAACTTCCATTCCAATCAATCCTGGTCACTTCCATCCCAATCCTGGTCACTTCCATCCCAATCCTGGTCACCTCATTCCCAATCCCAGCCACCTCCTTCCTGAACCTGGTCACCTTTCCCAAACTTGGCCACCTCCTTCCCAATCCTGGCCACCTCCTCTGCAGATGGGGCCATCTCCTTCCCAGTCCTGGTCACCTACATCCCAATCCTGGAATCTCCTTCCCAGTCCTGGCCACTTTTTTCCCAAACCTTGGTACCTTCTCTCCAATCCTGGTCATCTCCTCCTCAAATCTAGGCACCTCCATCCTAAACCCGGCACCTCCTTCCTGAACCTGGCATCTCCTTCCCAATCCTGGTCATCTCCATCCCAAACCTGGCCACCTCCATCCCAGTCCCAGACATCTCCTTCCAAATCCTGGCCACCTCCTTCCCAATCCTGGTCACCTACATCCCAATCCTGGAATCTCCTTCCCAGTCCTGGTCACCTCCATCCCAATCCTGGACATCTCCTTCCAAATCCTGGTCATCTCTATGCCAATCCTGGCCACCTCCTCCTCCAACTTGGCCACCTCCTTCCTGAACCTGGTCACCTTCTTCCCAGTGCTGGACATCTCCTTCCCAATCCTGGTCACCTCCTCTCCAAACTTGGCCACCTCCTCACAACATGGGGCCACCTCCTCAACCTTGGTCACCTTCTCAAACGTGACCACCTCCACCCCAATCCTGGCCACCTCTTCCCAATCCTGGCCACCTCTGTCCCAAACTCGGTCACCTCCACCCCAAACCTCAACACCTTCCCAATCCTGGTCACCTCCACGCCAAACTTGGCCACCTCCTTCCTGAACCTGCCACCTCCTTCCCAAACGTGGTCACCTTCTCTCCAAACTTGGCCACGTGATCCTCAATCCTGGCCACCTGCTCTCCAAATGGGGCCACCTCCTCCTCCTCAATCCTGGCCACCTCCTTCCTGAACCTGGCCACCTCCTTACCAAACTTGGCCACTGCTCCTCAATCCTGGTCACCTCCATCCCAAACCTGGCCACCTCCTTCCTGAACCTGGCCACCTCCTCTCCAAATAGGGCCACCTCCTCTCCAAACGTGGCCACCTCCTTCCTGAACCTGGCTACCTATTCCCAATCCTCGTCACCTCCTTCCTAAACTTGGCCACCTCCTTCCTAAACTTGGCCACCTCCTCCTCAATCCTGGCCACCTCCTCTCCAAACGTGGCCACCTCATCCCCACCCCTCCCTGCCACCAAATCCCCCATATTCCCCTTTTCTTTCCCTCCCCACAGCCGATTCCCTCAATTTTCACCCCAAATCCCTGCTTCCCGTGGGAATTTCCCCGGGAAAGCCCCCAAGCCTACAAGGAAACAGGGGGGTGTTTTTCCAAGCTTGTGCTGGGATGTGACGCCACTTCCGGGACACGGAATTCATTTAGGATCGGAGAAAAAGAGGCAGCTTTACCCTAAAAGGAACTAAAAACCCCAAAGGGCTCAAGTTTCTTCTCCTTCTCCCTCAGATCTGTGGGAATACAAAGGAATTCATGGAATTGCAGAGCAGCACCGGAAAAGCTCCCTTTGGAAGCTCAAATTCCGCTTCCTGGGAGCCCTTTTGGGGTTAAAGAGAAACAAAGGAACGAACAAAGACACGAAGAACCCTTGGAAAAGTTTCCCTCGGATCCAGAGCTCCAAACTGGGACACTTCGGATGCTCCTGGGGAGCCCTTGGAAAAGCTTCCCCGAGCTTGGATCCAGAGCCCCAAACTGGAACATTTGGGATGTTCCTGGGAGTCCCCAGCAACCAGGACCCACTGGAAAAGCTTCCCTGAGCTTGGATCTGGAGCCCCAACCTGGGACATTTGGGATGCTCCTGTGGAGTCACCGGAACTCCTTGGCAAGGTTTCCCTTGGATACAGAGCCCGAAAYTRGGACCCTTGGGATGCTCCTGGGGMGGCCCCAGGACCCCTTGGAAAAGCTTCCCCGAGCCTGGATCCAGAGCCCSAAACTGGAATATTTGGGATATTCCTGAGGAATCCCTGGGACCCCTCGGCAAAGTTTCCCTCAGATCCAGAGCCCCAAACTGGGACATTTGGGATGCTCCTGGGGAGTCACCAGAACCCCTCAGCAAAGATCCCTCAGACCCAGAGCTCCAAACCGGGACCCTTGGGATGCTCCCTGGGAGCCAGGACCCCTTGGAAAAGCTCCCCTGACCTGGGATCTGGAGTCCCAAACTGGGACCCTCGGGATGCTCCTGGGAGTCACTGGGAACCAGGACCCTTTGGCAAAGCCCCACCTCACCTGGAGCCCCAAACTGAAAAATTTGGGATGATCCTGGTGAGCCAAGAGGAGCCAGGACCTCTTGGAAAAGCTTCCCCGAGCTCGGATCCAGAGCCCCAAACCGGGACCRTTGGGATGCTCCAGGGGAGTCACCAGAAGTCCTTGGCAAGGTTTCCCTCGGATCCAGAACTTCAAACTGGGACATTTGGGATGCTCCCAGGGTGCCACCGGAACCCCTTGGCCAAGTTTCCCTCAGATCCAGAGCCCCAACCTCGGAC
>RAHM01000824.1:2013-23599 GCA_003713295.1 Parotia lawesii | reverse complement strand
TGGGGACTCGAGGTCACCTCCCTGTCCCCATCCCTGCAGAATTCCAGGACTTCTCCCTGTCCCCATCCCTGTGGGATTCCAAGACCCCTCAGTGTCCTTTTGGGGACTCGAGGTCGCCTCAGTGTCCCCATCCCCGCAGAATTCCAGGGTCCCATCCCTGTAAATCTCCAGGACACCTCAATGTCMTTTTTGGGATTTCAGGTCACCTCAGTGTCCCCATYCCTGCAGAATTCCAGGACTTCTCCCTCTCCCCATCCCTGTGGGATTCCAGGTCACCTCAGTGTCCCCAYCCCTGCAGAATTCCAGGCCACCTCGCTGTCCCCATCCCTGTGGGATTCCAGGCCACCTCGGGCTCCCGGCAGCTTTGAGGGACGTTCAGGTGACACTTCCCTTCTCTGGACAATCCCAGAGCCTGGAAAACGTGCCCCAAACTGGGTCACCCCCTCTTACCTAACCCTCCTCGCATTATTCCCTGAATTCACAGCAATTCCATAAAAAAACGAGGAGAACTCGGACAATGCGGGAGAGCGGCCRCCATCATTAAAAATTCCATCCACCACCGACTTCCCGGGAAATGTTTCAAGCCCTTGACATCCCAAACTCCGGAGATGAAAGGCCGTGAATTTCCCAAAAGGGAAAAAAGCGGGAATGTGGGACTCTGTAGGATGGCTGGAAGGGCCGGATTCCGGCGGGGAGCGAGGACGGGATGCGCGGGAAAACGGGAGGAGGGGGGCACGGAGCCATGGGAATTGCAGGGATTGCAGGGAAGGCAGGAAGAGAGGATGGAGAAGGGGTGATCCTGGAGATCGGGGAAATTGCTCCGGGAAAAACCGGGAGATCGGATGGACACGGATGGAAGGGACGGGGACGTGGAAAGGGACGTTCCGATGTAACCGGGAGCCAGAGGATTCCCAGCAGGGAACCCCAAACCGGGGTGGGATTCTGGCAGGGCTGGTAAAAGCCCGGAATTCCCAAATTTCCGGCGCCACTGGAGATGGGCACAGCCCCAATTCCAGAGGATCCCCAAACACCCTCGGCTCGGGATGAGGGAGGGGACCTCGGGTGACACCTGGCTCTGCAGGGAATGACACCCTGGGTCCGCTCCCAGTATTCCCAGTTTGGATCCGCTGGGAGAGGCCGCTGGAGGCCGGAGTGACTCCGGGATGCTCCCGGACACTTTGTCCCCAAGGCCACCGCCTGAAATGTCACCTCCTGTGCCAGCGCCGCGCGCAGGGAGGAGCCGGGGCCGGGATGATTTGGTTGGAAAAGCTTTTCCCATGGGAAGGGCTGCCCTCGACCCAGAGCTCCCGGCACCTCGCTGAGCCCTGGCACCCATGGGTGACACCGGGTGACACCGGGTGACGCCGGCTCACGACGGCTCTGTGGGGCTGCACCTGAAAGGGCAGGACAAGACTTGGAATTTTGGGTCACTTCCTGCCGGGATTTAATATTCCCAAGCTTTTTAGGGATTTGGGCTCTGATTTGGAAGGTTCGGGATGGTTTTAGGGTCGGGTGAATGAGGCAGAACCAGGGCGGAGCTGGTGCCACCGCGYCCTGTCTGAGGGGTGCCACGGGGGGCCACCTTTGTCACCTCCTGAGCGGGACAACACCTGGAGATCCTCAGAAATGGAAAAGCCCCGGAAAAACCCATCCTTGGTTCTTGGCCAGGAGCGAACACAGAGGGGGTGACCCAGGACTTGGCATTGTCACCACAGCATCGTCATTGYCACCACATGGYCATTGTCACCACATGGTCATTGTCACCACAGCATCATCATTGTCACCACATCATCATCATCGTCACCACAGCATCGTCATTGTCACCGCATCATCGTCACCACGGCATCGTCATCGTCACCACAGCATTGCCATCGTCACCACACCATCGTCACCGTCACCACAGCATTGTCACACAGGGAGGAGGGGACACGGAGCGACGGGAAAGGCGGAGCGCGAGGAGAAGCCACAACCACGACGCGCCGGGAGCCCATCCCACAACCCCCGGAGATGTTCCAGCCCCTCCACCGAGCTCCTGAAGCTCTGAGATGTCCCTCAAAACCACATCCGGGTCCTCGGCAGCGTCACCCGCCCCGTCCCCAACCCCGGCCACGCCCGGCTCTTACCGTGCGGCCACCACCGGCGACTTCTTGCCGGGATCCAGGGCGGAGCCGGCCGGTTCCTCGCCCAAGGAGCGCGTGTCCTTGTTGAGCTGCTGGAGGCGGGAGCTCAGCTCGCTGATCACAGTTGGTTTGTCCTCTTCGGCCCCGTGGCCGGGCCTGCTCTCCATGGGGTCGCCCCATAGCTTGGACCTTCTCTGAAAGAGGTAGCGTGGCCGGGCCGCGCTGGTGGCCGCCAGCGTGGCCGCGTGGTGCTGGGAGATGAGCTCGCTGTCCGAAGACTGCTTCAAAAGTGGGTCCCTGAAAGTAACCGGCCCCTTGCTGAGCTGGGACTTGAGTTTGGGCTTTGGAGGCACTGGTGGCTTCTCGAGTAGAAAAGTTTGGCCGTCGGCGAAGGACGTGTAGGTGTCGGTGGGCTCGCCGCTCTCCGAGGACAGCGTGGACATGCTGGAGACCGTGGAGATGGTGCTCGTGGTCTCCAGGTGGTGGTCGCTGGAGCTCCTGGTGTCCACCTCTTCCACTCCCGAGTCCGCCGCCGACTCCGGGGCCGCGGGGGCGTCCGAGGGCTTCCCTGAGGGTGTCGCGCCGGGGGGAGAAGGTGCTACTGCTGCCGCTGGCAGGGACGGCGTGCTGGGCGCGGCCAGGTGGCTCACGGGGGTGCCGGGGGTGGTCACCAGGACCCCGTTGGCGAATTCATCCGGGGGTGGCACCAGCCCGATCTTGGCCAGCTCCTCGCGGGTCTCCTCGTCGCTGGAGGACAGCTGGGCCGGCGGGAGGGTCACCGTGTAGGGCTCCACCTCCTCCTCCGAGCTGCCCTGGCCCAGCGCCTTTTCCGAGGCCGGGCTGGCCGGCGGCTTCCCCACGGGGCTGGGCTGGGGCTCGACCTTGGGGGACTCGGCCGGCTCCGCGCAGACCTCGGGCACGGCCGGGCTCTCCTCTTTGATCTCCAGGCCTATCTCGTCTTGCCCGTTACTGGTGGCGTGGACCATGATGAGGCCGGCGGTCTTCTGCTGCGACGTGTCCACGATGCTGATGATCATGGACTTCTTGTCCTCGGGTTTCTTCTCCTCCTTGCCCGGCGGCTCCGCTCGCACCTCGGGCTCCTTCCGCAGCGTGGTCGGGGTCCCCCAGGGGCTCTTGGTGGGGGTCAGAGCGCCGGTGTCGGCCGCCATCATCGCCTTCCCTCCGGGGGAGTAGGCGGGGGACACCAAGCTCTCCAAGTCCCCCCTGTCCGGTTCTTTGGTTTGGATGTCCACAAACAGGGGCGCGGCTCTGTCCGAGTCGGGGCTGTGGATCGGGGTGGGCGACCGGGATGGGACTTGAGTGGACAGCGCCCGTTCCCTTGCGGCCAGCGCCAGCGCCAGGGGCGAGTTGGGATCCAGGGGCTTTCCCGTCAGGGGGTGGATGAAGGTCGAGGAGGAGCTGCTGATTAATGGCTTTAAAGCTGACACGGGGGACGGMAGGAGGACGTCGCGGCTGCCCAGGAGCCGCTCGTCGATGGAGCGCGACTGCTGCAGCGACGGCATCTCGCTGCCGCCCGGCGCCGGCCCCTCGATGGCTCCCACCGACAGGAACACCGTGGATTTCCTCCTCTCGTCCAGCCGCCGGTCCCGGTCTTTCATGACGCCGGCGGCGATGGCGGTGGCGAAGGGGAGGCCGGCGGCTTCCACCTGAGCGATGCCGGGGTGGTGCTGGTATTCCAGGCGGTGGCTCCGGCGCGTGGGCGACGGCTCCCGGGAGGAGTAGCCGCCGGTGATGGCCAAGGCCGCCCGTTCCTGGGCGTCCTCCACCTGGAGCTGCTTGACCAGGGGACTCTTCTTCCTCTGCGGCTTGGTGGGGGCGAAGAGGCTGACGTTGAACTGGCCCATGTTGGCGTAGGGGTTGTCGATGACCCTGCCCTTCCTCTTGAGCTTCTCCGGAGGCGTCGCCGCCGGGCCGGGCCGCGGGATCTCCGTGGGTTCCACGGGGAGGTGGGAGGAATCCTGCAGGATGATCATGGAGCGGGCCCTCTTCTGCCGCTCGGGATACGGGATGGAGCTCCTGGCCTGGTCGTACATCTCGGCCGCGCTCAGCACCTGCGGGAGCCCGTGGAGTTTGGCTTCCAAGCCCGGCTTGAAGCTGGATCTGATGGTGTCGTAGGCTCTGGCCGGCGGCGGCGGCGGCGAGAAGGACGGAGGGGGGCCGGTGTCGAAGTAATAGGGGGAGGGGGGCGGGGGAGGGGCGGTCTGAGGGGGAGGGGGGATCCCGTGGCCTTCCCGGACCGTGTCCGTCATGGAAGTGCTCCGCGGGAACTTCCCGTCCAGCAAGGAAGCGGCCAGTTTCTCGTCTTCCCCTGGAAAACACGGGAAAGAGCAAAGTCAGGGGTGAACTTCYYGTCCTCCACCTGGAAAACAAGGAGAGGAGTGGAGCCGGGGATGAGTTCCTCATCTCCAGCTGGAAAACAAGGAAAAGAGTGGAGTCAGGGAGAAGTTTCTGGTCTTTCCCTGGAAAACAAGGAGAGAAGTGGAGTAAGGGATGAGTTCCTCATCTCCGCATGGAAAACAAGGAAAATAATGGAATCAGGGATGAGTTTCTGGTCTCCACTTGGAAAACAAGGAAAAGAGTGGAGTCAGGGATGAGTTTCTCTTCTCTACATGGAAAACAAGGAAAAGAGCAAAGCCAGGGAGGAGTTTCTGGTCTCCACCAGGAAAACAAGGAAAAGAGTGGAGTCAGGGAGAAATTTCTTGTCTTTCCCTGGAAAACAAGGAGAGAAGTAAAGTCAGGGATGAATTTCCCATCTCCACACAGAAGACAAGGAAAAGAGCAAAGCCAGGGAGGAGTTTTTTGTCTCCACCAGGAAAATAAGGGAAACAAAGGAATCAGGGATGAGTTTCTGGTCTCCACCCAGAATAAAAGCAGAGCAGTGAAGATGACATTCCCAGAGAATTCCTGGAGTGGGACAAACCGGGAAGTGGCTGGGGTTGTTCCTCCCATCCCACTTTGTTCCCAAGATTTTTCCTCTTTCCAAGCCTCACTGGAAAAGGCTCGGAACAAATTCCAGTGGAAGGGATCAGCTCCGAGACTGGAGGAACCACCCGGCACTGGGACAGAATTCCCTGGATCCCTGGGAGCGTCCAAGGCCGGGTYGGAGCAACCTGGGACAGCGGAAGGTGTCCCATGGAARGGCTGGGMATGGGATGAGCTTTGAGGTCACCCCAATCCAAGCCATTCCATGATTCCACGAGAGCCTCACCACAGCCACATTCCCATGGGATCAGCTCCCCCTGGAGTTATTCCCACCCCTTCCCGAGCAGGCTCCGGTGACGGAAGTGCCGCCACCGCCAACGTGCCAGACATCCGAGTGCCACCGGCACGGGCGCCGCTCCCGTCACGCTTCCCGCTTCCTCGAGGGGTGACATCTGTTCCCGAGTGCCAGACGGAGCTCGGCAGGGTCTAGCAGGAATTCCTGCTTTTTCAGGGAATACTCGGAGAGACCGCGAGGATTTGGATGGAAAATGAGGAAAAGTCGGGGCGGATTGGGATGATTTAAGGGCCTTCCCAACCCGAGCCATTCCACGATCCTGAAATCCATTCACGCCACATTTCCCTCCCTCCGTTCCCAGCTCCAGCCTCATTCCCAAGCCCGGATTCGCCGCGCTCACCCCTCCTTTGGGAAAATTCCTCCTTCCCAGTCCCTGCTCCGCTCTTCCCAAGCTTTCAAACCGCTCCGGAGAGGATTTGGGCTTTTTTTTTTTGTTGGCCTCTGTCGCTTTTCCTTTATGGAAAACGCTCTTCCAGCGGCACCGAAAGGCTCCGGCAGCTCCGCCCGGAATCCGTCAGCGATTCCACCCGAGGCAGAATCCAATGGGGACAAAAGGGAGGAATCTGGCACTGAAATTCCATCCCATGCTGTTGGTCGTGCTGGAAACTGGGCTATTTTTGGGAATTGGGGATGTTCAGTGGGAATAAAGAACCGGCAGCACGGAACAGGTTCAAAGGGAGCCTGGACAAAGGCATGGAAAATCTGCCTTTTCCAAGCTTTTGTGTGGCCTGAAATCCCGGAGCCGAGGCCAGCAGGGGGAATTCGGGGGGATGATCCCATCCTTGCCCTTTTTAACATGGGAATCTGGGACCCTGCATGAGATGGAGCCATGGAATATTCTGGGAGCAGCAGGAAGATCCCAAAAAACCCAGTCCTGCCTTTCTGGAGATCTCTGGGAATGGCCGGGGAGGCGACACAGGGATATTTGGGAAGCTCTGAGCTCCGTCCCTGGAATGTCCCCAGTCCTGGGAATGTGGTGTCCGGCTGAGCTAGGGCAGGAGATCCAGTGGGAAAACGGGATCTTCCCTCTGGAATGTCCTGGGTGTGGCTGCCGGATCAGGGCGACACTGGGACACCCAGTCCATGGATCCAGTCCTTGGATCCATCTCTCCTCCATTTTTCCCAAAATGAGGAGGGGACCCTATGGAAAAGCACATCCAAGGAATTGCCTAAAAGTAGGGAATACCATGGAAAACCAAATCCAAGGAATTGCCAAATGGAAGGGACTCTGGAAAAGCACATCCAAGGAATTGTGAAGGGCAGGGAGCACCATGGAAAACCACATCCAGGCGCAGGGAATTCTATGGAAAACCACATCCAAGGATTTGCCAAAGGCAAGGAATTCTATGGAAAAACGCATCCAAGTAATTGCCTAAAGTGGGGAGTACTATGGAAAACCACATCCAAGGAATTGCCAAAGACAGGGAATGCTATGGAAACCCCATCCAAGGGCAGGGAATTCTATGGAAACCACATCCAAGGAATTGCCATGTTCAGGGGACACCACGGAAAAACCACATCCAAGGATTTGCCGAAGACAGGGAATGCTATGGAAAACCGCATCCAAGGAATGGCCAAGTGGAAGGGACGCTATGGAAAACCACATCCCAGGAATTCCATGTTCATTCCCACCCAGCATTCCGGGCCTGGAGCAGCTCCCCGTGGAAGCAGCTGAGACACAGCCACGGGATCATTCCCGACTCATCCCTCGGTTTTCCAGCCGTTCCGGGGAGGAGCGGCTGAGTCACCTCGTGTGTCACCCCGGCAGCTGCTCCGCTCCCAGATCCCTGGAACTGCTCCCTGGATCTGGGCAGGATTCCCTGGAAAAGGGAGCTCAGAGCCAGCACGGAATGGGGGAAGCACCGCTGGAGGTGACTTTGTCCAACTCTCAGGAATGTTCCTCAGGGATATGTCCGGGAATATCTCCGGGGAAGGAGATTCCACAGCTTCTACAGTATGGAAGTTCTTCCCATGGAAATACCATGGAATGGGTTGGGTGGGAAGGGACCTCAAATCCCATCCCAATCCCATCCCATTCCAAGGGCAGGGACACCTCCCACCATCCCAGGCTGCTCCAAACTTTCCTTGGGCACTGCCAGGGATCCAGGGGCAGCCACAGCTGCTCTGGGAATTCCAGCCCAGCCAGGAATTCCTTCCCAATATCCCATCCATCCCTGCCCTCTGGCACTGGGAAGCCATTCCCTGTGTCCTGTCCCTCCAGCCCTTGTCCCCAGTCCCTCTCCAGCTCTCCTGGAGCTCCGGAAGCTCCTGGAAGGTCACAGTTGGGTCATCCCAGATTTTTCCCTTCTCCAGGCTGGACAATCCCAATTTTCCCAGCCTCGGATCATCCCGGTTCCTCCTCTGGACTCGCTCCAACCATTCCCTGTCCAGTCCCTTCCTCATCTTCCCATCCCTCCAGGATCTGCTCCAGGAGATCCACGTCTCTCTTGTCCTGAGGATCCCAAACCTGGATCCAGCATTCCCGGTGAGCGGAGGGGCAGGATCCCTCCCTGGGATTCTGGGAATCCCGCTGGGAACGCTCTTCCCAATCCATCCCAGCATCCCACTGGCCTCAGGGACAAAGTTTTCCACCAGATCCTTCTCCGCGGAGCCGCTCCCAGCAGATCCTTTGGAATTCCAGTGGAATTGGTGTGTGCAGGGAAGGTTTTTCCCGAATTCCGGGGCTGCTGTTGTCTCCTCCTGCCCAAATCCTTCCCCAATCCTGGCTGCTGTGGCCAAATTCCTACAGAACCCCGGGAGAGGAAGAAATTCCTCCCAGGAATTCCAATGAAGCCTCTCCCCGAGCAGGGAAAAGCAGGATCTGTTTATTCCCAGCATGGATTCACCGGAGCTGAGCTTTGTTTACTTTTTATGGAATTCTGGGATCTGCCTGGGAATCTCAAAGAAAAGCCACCTGGAATGCTGGGGGCTGGATCAGGTGTGGAATTCAGGGATTGGGCTCCATCCCTGCAGCAGCTGGAGCCTGGAGACGCTGGAATTCCCAAGGGAATGCATCCTCCTGAAAGATCCCTAAAGGATCCCAAAAGATCCCTAAAAGGGAGCAGCTATGGAACATCCGGCTCCGGGACGGAATTCCCAGGGAAGCTGTGGCTGCCCCTGGATCCCTGGAAGTGTCCAAGGCCAGGTTGGAGAAATCTGGGATGGTGGAATGTGTCCCTGCCCATGGGAATGGGATGGGATTAAGGTCCCCAAACCATTCCATGATTCCCACCTGAACCATTCCAGGATTCCATGATTCACCCCTGGATCTCAATCCCCGTGTCCCAGGAAGGCACGGGGTGTCCAGACTTTCTGCTTCCCAGTGAGCCTGGAATTTTGGGAGCTGCTCCAGGCTCTCAGGAGGGATGGGAGAAGTGGGAATATCCTCCGGGAAAAGACCTCTCGGTCCCAAATCTCCTCACAATTCCCAGGAATTTTCAACTCCAAAGAAACAAACCAACTCATCTCTTTGCTGTTTTCCATGGAATTTGGGCTCTCCGCTCCCCTCGAACCCCACCCGGAGCTGTGGGAGACTCCCACGCTTCCCATGGAACAACGGGACATCGCCGGGATCAAATTCCAGAGCTCGGGAATAAAGAGACGGAATCCAAGCGGAGCCACCAGTAAGGACCAGTAAGGACCAGCTCCCAGCAGCCGGAATGACTTCCCTGGAATGGGAATGACGCTCCCGGCGTAGCCTGGCAACCCCCGGTGCCATTCCCATGGAATTAATCTCCAAGGAAAACACAAAGCCTCTCCATAAAAGCTCCCGGGCCCGTTGCCATAACAGCCCAAATCCCTGGATAACCTCATTCCGTGCATTCAGCAGGGACGGATAACGAGGGGCCCCATCCCGAGCCCATCCCGCTGCTCCCGGCGCCGCTTCCCAACCCCGGGATGGGGGGCAGGTCCCAGAAACAGCCCCAGGGCGGGAGGGTGGAAATCCGGGAGCGGGGAGTGGGAGGGAATCCACAGCCTGTGGTTATCCAGGGAYGGGAATTTCCATCCTGTCGTGTCCAGGGATGGGAATCTCTTGCTGTGGTATCCAGGGATGGGAATTTCCATCCTTTGGGTGTCCAGGGATGGGAATTTCCATCCTTTGGTGCCCTGAGATGGGAATCTCTTCCTGTGGTATCCAGGGTTGGGAATCTTCATCCTCTGGAGCCCAGGGATGGGAATCATCATCCTTTGGTATCCAGGGATGGGAATTTCCATCCTCTGGAGACCAGGGATGGGAATCTCTGTTCTGTGGGGTCCAGGGAGGAGAATCTCCAGTTTTTGGTGTCCAGGAATGGGAATCTCCATCCTTTGGTGCCCAGGGATGGGAATTTCCATCCTTTATTACCCAGAAATGGGAATCTCTGTCGCCTGGAACCCGGGGGTGGGAATCTCCATCCTTTGGTATCTGGGGATGGGAATCTCTTCCTGTGGTATCCAGGGCTGAGAATCTCCATCCTCTGGAGCCCAGGGTTGGGAATCTCCATTTTTTGGTGTCCAGGGATGGGAATCATCATCCTTTGGTATCCTGGGATGGGAATTTCCATCCTCTGGAGCCCAGGGATAGGAATATTTGTCCTGTGGTACCCAGGGATGGGAATCTCCGTCCTGTTGTGCCCAGGAATGGGAATCTCCATCCTTTGGTGCCCAGGGATGGGAATGTCCATCCTCCAGAGCCCAGGGTTGGGAATCTCCATCTTTTGGTGCTCAGGGATGGGAATCTCCGTCCTCTGGAGCCCAGGGGTGGGAATCTCTTCCTGTGGTGTCCAGGGTTGGGAATTTCCACCCTCTGGAGCCCAGGGATGGGAATTTCCATTCTTTGGTATCCAGGGATGGGAGTTTCTGTCCTGTCATGTCCAGGGATGGGAATCTTCATCCTTGGATGTCCAGGGTTGGGAATCTCCATTCCCAGGGATGGGAATCTCCATTTTTTGGTATCCAGGGATGGGAATCTCCACCCTCTGGCACCCGGGATCGGCCCGGGATTCCCAGAGCCGCTGTGGCTGCCCCTGGATCCCTGGAAGTGCCCACGGCCAGGCTGGAGCAGTCGGGGATGGTGGGAGCTGTCCCTGTCCATGGAATGAGGGTGGAATTAGGGAATCTTCGAGGTCCCTTCCCACCCAAACCATTCCAGGATCCCATCCCGGATGTCGCTTTAACACCAGGACGCTTCCCAGCCCTCCCCACATTCCCGATGGTCCTGGAGGGGTCACAGATCCCTCCCATCCCTCCCAAACCAACGGCTCCACCCTCTGGAATTCTCTCCGGGAGCCATGGCAGCTCCGCAGCCTCCGGAGTGTTTTTAACTCCCGCTGCCGGAGCAGATGGCGCTGGCAGAAATCTTGGAAGTCTGACAGGGACCATCTTCCCTCCCCTTCCCCCCACTCCTTCCCGTTTTCCTCCAAATATTCCTCCCATCCCACTTTTTTCCCAGCCAGGCGGGGGTTAACCACCTTTATCCCGGGATTTTTCCCCCATCCCCGCACACGGAATCTTTTTGATCTTTTCTCCGTGGGAATCTGCGGCCGCTGCTGCCGGAACACGCAAATGCCAGGGAGCGTTTCTTCCCGAAAAAAAAACCCCATCCGAGCGCTGCTTTTCCATCCCCTTCCTCGCCCGTGGAGGGATTTTTCTCATGGAATCAAGTGACTGCGCAGCTCCCGGCCRTGGGTGGGGAATGACAGCTCAAGGACTTCTAATTCCAGCCCCATTCCCACCCAATTCCTCCCTCTCCGCCTCTTTCCCATCCCCGTTTTTCTGGAATTCCACGGGAATGGCTTCTCCCAGGAGCTGCTTTGGGTCCCCTCCGTTCCAGGGGTTGTCCCACAGTGGGGATGGATCTGGAGGTCCTGGATGGGATTTTTCCCCGGATTTTTTTGTCRGGATGGGCTGTGGCAGCCGCAGCCGTTCCTGCTCGGAGCAGGGAATCTCCCACCGGGATCTGAGCTCTCCTGATGGAGATTCAAGGAATGTTTTTAATCCCTTTTTTCCAGAGGTGGCGTTTGGCTGCACGGGCTGAGAATTGCTGGGATGGTCAGGGATAACCTGGATGYACTGGGAATTCTCATGGGGGTATGAGCACAGAATTCCCAGATTATTGAGGTTGGGAAAGAATTCCAAGGGCACCGAGTCCAAGCTGGGCCTGATCCCAGCCCAGATCCCTGAGTGGAATTCCAGGAATTCCTTGGACACCTCCAGGGATGGCGACTCCAAACCTCCCTGGGCACTTCCAAGGCCTGAGCGCCCTTTCCATGGGGAAATTCCCAAATATCCCCCCGGAGCCTGCCCTGGCCCAGCCCGAGGCCGTTCCCTCTTTTCCCGGGGCTCATTCCCGGCAGCAGATCCCGATCCCYGCCGGCTCCGGGCAGGAGCTGTGCAGAGCCAGAAGGACATTCCCGATCCCTGCCCGGATCCCAGCAAAGCTCCCCCGGCCCCAGTCCCGGTGCAGATCCCGCTTTTCCCGGCCTCTCCCTGCACGGATCCCTGGCAGCCCCTGCCCAGCCCGGGGGGGGCTCGCGGGCCCTTCCCGAGGCACTGCCGGCATTCCATGGGCACAGATCCCGTAATTCCAGAATCCTGGGCTGCTTTGGGTTGGAAGAACCTCAAATCCCATCCAATTCCAACCCCTGGACACCTCCCACCATCCCAGGCTGCTCCAGCCTTTCCTTGGACATTCCCAGGGATCCAGGGGCAGCCACAGCTTCTCTGGGAATTCCAGCCCAGCCGCCAGGAATTCCTTCCCAAGATCCCATCCATCCCTGCCCTCTGGCACTGGGAAGCCATTCCCTGTGTCCTGTCCCTCCAGCCCTTGTCCCCAGTCCCTCTCCAGCTCTCCTGGAGCCCCTTTAGGCCCTGGAATGTGCTGGAAGCTCTCCCTGGATCCTTCCCTTCTCCAGGGGAACATTCCCAGTTTTCCCAGCCTGGCTCCAGCCCTTGGACAATTCCATGAACGCACTCCCAGTGTCCCAGACCCCTTTCCACACCATTCCCGGCTCTGGCCCTTTGGACAAGCTTTTCCAAAGCTTTTTCCCAAACAGTCTCACCCAGAAGCCCCGGACACGCTTTGGGAATCCCCTGGATCCTCCTCATTCCAATGGCACCAGGGCAGGATCYACTCCCAAGACCAAAATATGGGATAAACCAGGATAAAAGTCCCGGTTCCCCTCCGGCCACCGCAGGTTTGGGACGCTGGGATGGGATTTCTCCATGTCCACGCATGGATCCATCCTCCACATCCCACACCATTGATCCCGTTTTATCCCAGCTCCTCCAGAGCCTTGGGAATGTCTTCCCCATGGAATTCCTGGCAGAGGAGCAGCTGCACCAACGCAATCCCTGAAACCCCCAATTTCCCTTTATTTTTTAGGATCAAGGATCCCCCACAGCCAGGTTTGGGTTTGGTGGCACCAGGAACCTCTGGGAGAAGGTCAAGGACCCACCACAGATGGATTTTGGGATTGGTGGCACCAGGAACCTTTGGGAGAATGTCAAGGACCTCCCCACAGATGGATTTTGGAATTGGTGGCACCAGGAACCTCTGGGAGAAGGTCAAGGACCTCCCACAGATGGATTTTGCGTTTGGAAACACCAAAAACCTTTGGGAGAAGGTCAAGGACCCACCACAGATGGTTTTGGGTTTGGTGGCACCAAAAGCCTTCTGGGACAGGGTCAAGGACCCCCCATAGCTGAGTTTGGGTTTGGTGGCACCAGAAACATTTTGGGATAAGGTCAAGGACCCACCAGAGATGGTTTTGGGTTTGGTGGCACCAGGAACCTCTGGGAGAAGGTCAAGGACCCACCACAGCTGGTTTTGGGTTTGGTGGCACCAGGAACCTTTAGGAGAAGGTCAAGGACCCATCTCAGCTGGTTTTAGGGTTTGGTGGCACCAAAAACCTTCTGGGACAAGGTCAAGGACCCCCCATAGCTGAGTTTGGGTTTGGTGGCACCAGAAACATTTTGGGATAAGGTCAAGGACCCACCAGGGATGGTTTTGGGTTTGGAAACACCAGAAACCTTTAGGGACAAGGTCAAGGACCCACCACAGATGGATTTTGGGGTTTGGCGGCAACAGAAACCTTTGGGAGAAGGTCAAGGACACCTCACAGCAGTTTTTGGGATTGGTGATGCCATAAACCTTTAGGGACAAGGCCAAGGACACCTCACAGCAGTTTTTGGGATTGGTGATGCCATAAACCTTTAGGGACAAGGCCAAGGACATCCCACAGAAGTTTTTGGGATTGGTGACTCCATAAATCTTTGGGAGAAGGTCAAGGACCCACCACAGCCAGGTTTGGGGTTTGGTGGCACCAAAAACCGTCTGGGACAAGGTCAAGGATCCCCCCCAGCTGATTTTAGATTTGGAGACGCCATAAATATTTTGGGATAAGCTCAAGGACCCTCCACAGATGGATTATGGGGTTTGGTGGCACCATGAACCTTCTGGGACAGAATCAAGGACCTCCAAMCACAGTTTTTTGGTTTTGTGGCACCAGAAACCTCTGGGAGAAGGTCAAGGACTCACCAGAGATGGTTTTAGGTTTGGTGGCACCATAAATCCTTAGGAACAAGGCCCAGGACATCCCACAGCCAGCTTTGGATTTGGTGGTACCATAAATCTTCAGGGACAGAATCAAGGATCCACCACAGCCAGGTTTGGGTTTGGTGGCACCAAAAACCTTCAAGAACGGAGTCAAGAACTTCCCACAGCTGAGTTTGGGACACAAAACACCAGAAATCTTTGGGATAAGCTCAAGGACCCACCACAGATGGATTTTGGGATTGGTGGCACCAGAAACCTTTGGGAGAAGGTCAAGGACCCACCCCAGGTGGTCTTGGGGTTTGGCGGCACCATGAAACTTCTGGGACAGAATCAAGGATCCTCCCCAGCAGGTTCGGGGTTGGTGGCACCAGAAATCTTTAGGAACAAGGTCCAGGGCATCCCACAGCTGGTTTTGGGTTTGGTGGTACCATAAAACCCGAGGAACAAGGTCCAGACATTTTTTGGGCTTGGTGACACCATGAACCTCTGGGAGAAGGTCAGGGACCCACCACAGATGGATTTGGGGTTGGTGGCACCATAAATATTTTGGGACAATGTCAAGGACCCACCACAGGCAGGTTTGGGATTGGTGGCTCCAAAAACCTTCCGGGACAAGGTCCAGGACACCCCACAGCAGTTCTTGCGTTTGGTGACACCATAAAACTTTTCGGATAAGCTCAAGGATCCACCACAGCCAGATTTGGGGTTGGTGGCACCATAAATACTTTGGAAGAAGGTCCAGGACTCACCGCAGCCGTTTTTGGGGTTTGGTGGCACCAAAAACCTTCGGGAGAAGGTCAAGGACCCACCAGGGATGGATTTTGGGGTTTGGTGGCACCAGAAACCTTCTGGGACAGAATCAAGGACCTCCAAACACAGTTTTTTGGTTTTGTGGCACCAGAAACCTTTGGGAGAACGTCAAGGACCCACCAGAGATGGTTTTAGGTTTGGTGGCACCAAAAATCCTTAGGAACAAGGTCCAGGACCCACCACAGGTGGTTTTGGGTTTGGGAACACCATAAACCTTCAGGGAGAAGGTCCAGGAACCACCAGAGATATTTTTTGGGCTTGGTGACACCATAAACCTTCAGGAGAAGGTCAGGGACACACCACAGATGGATTTGGGGTTGGTGGCACCATAAATAATCTGGGACAATGTCAAGGACCCACCACAGGCAGGTTTGGGGTTGGTGGCACCAAAAACCTTCAGGAACAGAATCGAGGACCAACCACAGCGGGTTTTGGGTTTGGAGACTCCATAAATATTTTGGGATAAGCTCAAGGATGCCCCACAGCTGATTTTGGGTTTGGAGACTCCATAAATATTCTGGGATAAGCTCAGGGATCCACCAGAGATGGTTTTGGGTTTGGAGACACCAGAAACCTTTGGGACAAGGTCCAGGACCCACCACAGCCGGTTTTGGGTTTGGAGATGCCGTAAATATTTCGGGATAAGCTCAAGGATCCCCCACATCCAGGTGCCTCCTCCAGACTTTGTCCCGCTCCTCCTAAGCCCCAACTCCGGCATTCCCAGCTCCAGAGGTGCCATTCCCGCTGGGAATGCCCAGTGCCAACACTGGGGGTGGCAGAGCCCCCCTGCCCTTGGCAGAGCCGATCCGGGAATTCCTGGAATTCTCTCCCGAAATTCTCTCCTGGAATTTTCCAGCCCCACCTTCGGCTCCAAGCAGGACCAGGCATCGCTCCAAGCCGGAATTCCATGGAATATCCCAAACTCCCAGAGCTGGAGCGACCATCCAGGAAGGGCCGAGCCTTTCCCGCCCACTCYGCATCCCACAGGGACCCTCCCTCCCCATTCCCAAGGGATTCTCCCGGGGTTTTTCCTCACCTACAGACTTGGTCCGTGGAATTCCCTTCCGGAGGGACACGTGGGGCTTCTCCGTTCCCGCCAGGACCCCGGAATGCGCCGCCATTCCCTGGCGCTCAAACAGGGACTGGAAGGGAAAACCAGGGAATTCCCAGTCCRGATCCGGCCGGAAGGACCCGGCACTTCCCACCTGGAATTCCAACTGCGGGAAAACCGGGAGCTCTTCCCACCGGGATGGACCCTCCTCGCCTCCACCTTCCTGCTGCCCCATCCAGCGGAATTCCAAACCTTGGGATAATTCCCTCGCTCCCATCCCGTCTCCCTGCCCGCTCCAGGCGGGAATCCGGCGAGGATGACTCCGGGAGCTCCTGTCCCACTTTTCCCGGAGCTGCTTCCCACCCGCAGCATTCCTGGCACAATCCCGAGCCCCCTCCTCCTCCTCCTCCTCCTCCTCCCTCCGCGCTTCCCCTCGGAGGCGGCGCTCGGATTCCGGCAGAATTCCAGCCCCGCATCCAGCTCGGCTCTCCAGGCTCCTCCAGAGCTGCTCTTCCAGCCTTCCCTGGGAAATCCGTGTGGATTCCCAGGCCGGGATGGGGATCCCGGGGAGCTGAGGGAGCGCTGAGCCCCCGGCTGAGGATTGGGGTCTCCCAGGCTCCACATTCCCGGGAAATCCACTCCTGAAGCAGCTCCCCTTGGCTCCATGATCCCTCCCATCCCTTTCCATGTGCTYCCATCCCTCTCCTGCCATTCCCAGRAATCCCAATCCCCATTCCTGGGAATGCCACTCCCCAGCCAGCACCTCGATCCCTCCCATCGCTCTCCATGTGCTCCCATCCCTCTCCTGCCATTCCTGGGAATCCCAATCCCCATTCCTGGGAATCCCACTCCTCAGTGTCTCCTATCCCTCTCCTTCCACTCCTGGGAATCCCAATCCCCATTCCTGGGAATCCCACTCCTCAGTGTCTCCTATCCCTCTCCTTCCACTCCCGGGAATCCCAATCCCCATTCCCACTCCCCAGTGTCTCCCATCCTTCTCCATGTGCTCCCAGCTCTCTCCCATTCCATTCCATGCCCACATTCCCACCGGAATTCCCTCTGGCTCACACCGATCACCTCAGTGAGATCCTCTGGATCCCTCCCATCCCTCTCCATGTGCTCCCATCCTTCTCCTTCCATTCCCAGGAATCCCAATCCCCATTCCTGGGAATCCCACCCCCATTCCTGGCAATCCCACTCCCCAGTGTCTCCTATCCCTCTCCTTCCATTCCCAGGAATCCCAATCCCCATTCCTGGGAATCCCAATCCCCATTCCTGGGAATCCCACTCCCCACTGTCTCCTATCCCTCTCCTTACATTCCCAGGAATCCCAATCCCCATTCCTGGGAATGCCACTCCACATTCCCTCCCATCCCTCTCCTTCCATCCCTGGGAATCCCACTTGGCACAACGATCCCTCCCATCCCTCTCCGGATCCCTCCCATCCGTCTCCTTTCATTTCCTGCCCCCCATTCCCACCGGGATTCCCTCTGGCTCATGCTGATCTCCTCAGGGTGATCCTCCGGATCCCTCCCATCCCTTTCCATGTGCTCCCATCCCTCTCCTTCCATTCCCGGGATCCCAATCCCCATTCCTGGGAATGCCACTCCCCAGCCAGCACCTCGATCCCTCCCATCCCTCTCCATGTGCTCCCATCCCTCTCCTTCCATTCCTGGGAATCCCACCCCCATTCCTGGGAATGCCACTCCCCAGTGTCTCCCATCCCTCTCCGTGTGCCCCTGACCCCATTCCCACTGGAATTCCCTGTGGCTCACGCTGATCTCCGCAGGGGTGATTCTCCAGCTCCCTCTCCCCCATTCCCATCCCATTCCCATCCCATTCCCATCCCATTCCCATCCCATTCCCATCCCATTCTCGGTGGGAATTCCTGCTGCTCACGCTGATCTCCGCAGGGGTGATTCTCCGGCTCCCTCCCGCATTCCCATCCTATTCCCATCCCATTCCTGGGAGCCCAATCCCATCCCATTCCCATCCCATTCCCGGTGGGAATTCCCACTGGCCCATGCTGATCTCCACAGGGGTGATTCTCCAGCTCCCTCTCCCCCATTCCCATCCCATTCCCATCCCATTCCCATCCCATTCCCGGTGGGAATTCCCACTGGCCCACGCTGATCTCCGCAGGGGTGATTCTGCATCCCCCTCCCCCATTCCCATCCCATTCCCATCCCATTCCCATCCCATTCCCAGTGGGAATTCCCGCTGCTCACACTGATCTCCGCAGGGGTGATTCTGCATCCCCCTCCCCCATTCCCATCCCATTCCCATCCCATTCCCGGTGGGAATTCCCGCTGCTCACGCTGATCTCCGCAGGGGTGATTCTCCGGCTCGTCGGTCGCTGTTTCACCGTGGCCGCTCTGGAATCGGCCTCCACCAGCTCCGCCCTCAGCGCCGGCTCGGCGGCCGCCAGGATCTCATCCAGCTTCTCTGGAATCCAAGGAAAACCGGCCCGGGGGTCAGCCCGGCCCGCCGGGATCGCTCCCCTCCGGAGAAGGGAGGGATAATCCCCGCAGGGATGCGAGGCCGCTCCCCCCCAGAGGTTTTCCATAGATTTGGGGGGGGCTGATCCCACTCAGCCGGGGAATTCCATGGCCGCTGTCCCACCCCTGGATGCGCCACATTCCAAGGAATTCTCTGTCTGACGCTGACCGGTGAATTTATCCCGGATTTTGGATATTCGGGATGAGCCGAGTCCCCCCCAGATCCAGGGAATCCCAGGACATGGAGATGCCCATGGGATCCGTGAGGCTCCGGCGTTTATTTGGGATAAACTGGGATATTCCCAGCCTGAGTGGACTCAGATCCCTGAATGATCCCAACTTTCTGTGGCCGGGGCAGGATCCGGTGCCCACGGACATCGGGAATATCAGCAGAGCCACCATGGCCATGTCTGAGCTCAGGGAATGGGAATGGGACTGGAATTCCCTGCTCCAGGATCCATCCCGGCACATTTATCCCTCGGGAACACCGAGCTGTGCCCGGGATGTGTCCCAACGGATCCATTCCRGGTGGGAATTCCAGCTGGAATCCTGAACCTCAGGATATGGGAAAGGGCAGGAGGTGGCCTCATTCCCACGGATCCCTCCTACGGAATTCCCACCCGGAATGGGCAGCCTGGGGCTGTTGGCTCCGTGTCACCTCCACCTGATGGCGCTTCCCAGATCCAGGTGGATCCATATCCCAAATTCCCGGAGAGGGACCGGGAAGCTCCACCTGTGTCCAGGTGGGAATTGCAGCCCTGGGATTCTCCCAGGGATCCCAGCACGGACACTGGAGCCAGGCTGGTCCTTGGACCTTCCATGGAATTGTGGGACATGGAATCATGGAATGGTTTGGGTGGGAAGGGACCTCAAATCCCACCCAATCCCACCCCATTCCATGGGCAGGGACACCTCCCACCATCCCAGATTTCTCCAGCCTGGCCTTGGACACTCCCAGGGATCCAGGGGCAGCCACAGMTGCTCTGGGAATTCCAGCCCAGCYGGGAATTCCTTCCCRAGATCCTTGCGTGGCCCCCTCTGGATGTGCCCAATCCAGGGAAGGGTTGGGAAGATCCCTCAGACTCTTCCCACGGTAATTCCCGCTCGGATTCTTCCCTGTCCTATCCCCACTGGATCCCACCTTCCGTGCCGGAAGAGCTGATCCCACATTCCCGGCTCCTTGGGGAACAGGGAACGGGAACCACCAGGACAGAAAATCCTGGATCCCATCACTGGCAAAAATCATGGAATGGTTTGGGTGGGAAGGGACCTTAAACCCCACCCAGATCCAACCCTTCCGCCAAAAACTTCCCGCTTTTTCCGTGTCCCTCATGCGACATTCCCGGCACATCCTGAGGGTGGGAACAGCGGGATTACCCGCATGGATCCACCAGGAATAGCGGGATAAACTGCCTGGAACTGCCAGGAATAGTGGGATAAACTTCCTGGATTTGCCAGGAATAGTGGGATAAACTGCCTGGAACTGCCAGGAATAGCGGGATAAACTTCCTGGATTTGCCAGGAATAGCGGGATAAACTTCCTGGATTTGCCAGGAATAGCGGGATAAACTGCCTGGATTTGCCAGGAATAGCCGGATAAACTTCCTGGATTTGCCAGGAGAGGCTTTGGCCATTTGGGATAAAGCCGGACGCCGTCATTCCCAAGGATCCCACACGGGACATTCCCGTGGGGAAAACCCGGAGCTGGGACCTGGGAATGGCAGGGCTGGGAATTTTGGGAAGAAGGAGCATCCTGCCCATGCCCAGCAGAATCCCACACGGCCATCCCAATTCCCGGCTCCACAATTCCTGGAATTCCAATTCCTGGCATTCCAATTCCTGCTGGAGCGGCTCCAGGACACTGGAGCCAATCCCAAATTCCCAAATTCCCAAATTCCGGCTGAATTCCCTGGGACACTGCAGGAACAGCGACCCTCGGGATGCTGGGATTTCCCCTCCCCCCCCAGTTTGGATCCTGCTGGATCCCGGTGGGAGCTGGCGGGAAAGGGAGGAATCCCGGGAATTTCGGTTTCACTCACCCCCTTTCCTTCTCCGCATGGAGGCTTGGAATCAGAAACAAAAGGAAACATCAACGGCATGGAACAATTCCCGCTCCCATTCCCGGCTCCGGCCTGGCTCTTCCCACAATTCCCGGCCTCTGGCATGCGGGATCCGGCCCGGGATGCGGGATTTGTACCGGGATTTGGGATTTATCCCAGCTCCAGGCTGGGAGCTCCACTGGGATCAACCCTTGCCCTCCTCATGGATTCAGGGAAGCCAGAGCGGGAGCGGGATTGGCTGGAATTCCATCCCGAGCCATGGAAAAGCTCCCGGAGCAATTCCCCACATCCGARCCCCGGGATTTTGGGATAGGAGGGGCTCCCTGAGCATCCTGCTGGGAATCTGCTGTCCCGAGGGGATTGGAATGGCAAGGGAAGGGTCGGGAAGGGCACGCGGGATGTTCCGGATCCATGGAAAACGGGGCGGGAAGCAGCCGGCAGAGCTCCCATTGGGAATGCCCCTTTCCCTGCCGGTTCCTTGGGAAGGAGAGCGGCTCCAAGCCAAATCCCGGGAATGCCGACCCACGGGGAAGCTCCCCCTCCACAGGAAAACCTGGAGGGAAGGATGGGAAGAGGGAGGATCCCCCGTTTTCCCTGGAATGGCTCCGGCCCATTCCTTGATCCATGGGATTGAGCGCCGCAATTCCCAGAGAAAATCCCAGGAATTGTGGGATCGGAGCCGGCACTGCCTCCAGATCCTTCTCCCGGGATTGCTGCTCCCAATCCCTCTCCAGGTAAACCGGGAATTGCTGGGAGGGTTGGAAGGAGGAATCTGAGGATCCGGGATGTGGAAAAAGTGGGAAAAAGGAGATGGTCCAGCTCTGCTCCTGATAATTCCCACCAAAACCAGCGCCTTCGGATTGGGAATAACGGTCTGGAAGTGCAGAGAACGGGGAGCGGGAATTGCAGGATGGGAATCACGACAGAGGCTCGGGATAAAACAAATCCCGGCTGATCCCATCTTGGAATGTTGGGATCTGTCCTGATCCCGCAGGGTCTGGCTCCAAGGAGGGGGGCAGGGAGCGAGGGAAGGCCTGGAAAACTGGGAAGGGCACGGAAAACCAGGGAGGGCTTGGAAAAATATGGAGAGCATGGAAAAACGGGGAGGGCACGGAAAACTGGGATGAGCATGGAAAATGGGGAGAGCTTGGAAAAACAAGGAATGGAAAACTGGGAAGAGGATGGAAAACCAAGGAGGGCATGGAAAACCAGG
>RAHM01000823.1:0-39329 GCA_003713295.1 Parotia lawesii | reverse complement strand
AACACAGGAAGCAGGACTGTATAAATGAAGCTTGTAAAAAGAAAAAGTTGCGTGCCGTTGGTGGAGCGGAGACTCCCCGGCCGCCCAGCGCTGTTTTTGCTCGTCTGCTTGCTTGCTAAATTGAATAAAATCTCATTGGCTTGGACACCTAATTGGAGCGTGTGTCTCAATTTATAACAATAATGGTTTTGTTTTTCTCCCTAAGGGTTTCAGTAAGATATCCTGCTCTTTGTAGCATGGTTTGTGAGACAGCAGAAACCTGGCTGAGATTGAGAATTGCAAATTGAAATGTCAAAGCGGACAAGGTACCTCCATGCACTAGATTAAACACTATCCCATCTCTCTTCGTGGCATTTTTACTGTTTATAGCCTCCTCCCCYACTCAAATTATGGGGGTTTTTTTAATTTGACTTATAGACAGATGATTTTTCCCAGTAAAGGGAGTCCAGCTGCATCATTCAAGGTACAAGTCTTCATTAGGGAACAAGGGTTTTGTCAGGTGATGCATACTGGGCATCAACACATCTAAGAGCAAACTCTGCTTATAACCAAATGTTSTTAGAATAGTTCCAAACACTGACTTAATGTATAATAAGGAAATGGGTAAGACCAGTAATATAACAAAACACGTTCAGTATGCATGTTATATTTGCATGCAATTCATGGGGGGGAAAATTGGGTTAGGATGATGACTTGGCTCAGTGGAGGAGGAATTTTTCAAACATATATTTTTATTTAACTCTTCTGATGACACTTAAAAATGTAGTTGTGCAGTCCTCCAGCAAAAAAAAAATTCATTCAATTCTGAAGCTCTTTTAGAACTTCGTTACACATGAAGGTCAGCTTGGTTTTAGGATAACCCTGTTAATTCTTCTAATAACATGATGTGTAAAAGATCTCAGCTTTCCACATCTACAGAGGAATGGACACTTTGTGGGACTCTGCAGCCAAGATTTGCTTTCAAATTTTAGTATACCTATGTGCTTAGCTAGCTTACCTGTGGCTTCCTTAGTTGTTTTGATAAACCAATGCGTAATTTTTATTTTCACTTTGTATATTTCTTCATTACTTCTAGTTAGAAAGAAGATAAATCTAGAATTTCTCTTTCCAGCAATGCTAAGGATTTCTCTGTGACCCTGAAAAAGAGATTGTTTTGGCTCACCCACTTGTGTAGTAAGTGTACTAAATATTAGATACAGGAAATTCAGGAGAACTAAATTGGAAAAAAAAAGATTTTATTTTCATTTTAAACTTTAAAAATTTTTGAATTATCAGTATTCTTTTTCTTCGCATGAACTTTCAGCTGTCATGAGTAACGTGGCATCTGAAACAGAAACGTGGTAATCATGAGTAGTAACCATATACATATATTGCTTCTATGATAAATTCAGCTTTTAATGTTGAATTGTAAAACTGACAATTTGACCCATCCCAAAGATCAGGTATCTTTGCATCACATTCTGGATTATATTTCTCTTGCAGTAGCCAATGAGGATTACAAACTGCGAATATGGCAATAAAATGCAACACACATCCTTTTATAACATAAGTATATAAATTTAAACAGTCTTAATTGCACATACAGTAGTATTGACTGCAATTTGATTTGAATGTTCCCTGCAGTAAAAAATATTTTGTGAAGTACTCGGTGAATTATGTATATTATTGAGCATATTCTGCAGTTTTGTGTTAATCTCTGGAACTATAAAAAAATCAGCAAATCAATTATTTCTTGTAAATTATTTGTTGAGATGATTTTCAGGCTTTCTAAAGATGTAAGTTCGATACTTTGCAAGGAAATATCTTGCAAAAAATCCTTTTGTTCAATATATTGCTATCTTTTAGTTTTACATGGCATAGAAGGACTTCAGGCATATTACTTGCAATCCAAGCTGTAGATAAGAATGTGGAGATAAAATTACAAATGGATAAGTGGATAAGTACCACTCAAACTCTTCCTATATACATAACTAAAAAGTTATGGGGTTTTCCTTAAATCAGGTTAATGATGCATATTGAAGTGTACCTGCAGCCTTTTAAATTTTCTGTAGTTTTGCTGAAGTTCCTAGGTATATATCCCTTGTTTATTCCTTTGGAGTGGTTAAACGGACTTTGTTGGGCCCTAGATCACCAACAAAGTACAGCCACACTTTATGAAAAGAATTTAGAGATTCTTTGTGTTTTTCTTTCTGAATTCTTGAACAGTTGGACAACACTGAAACCTCACTGCATGTGTAGATGCAGCATGTCTCCAGTCCCCAGCTCTGAGATCTGGGTCCCTTTCAGAGCTCTGTAGCAACATCTCTTTCCTGAAGGAATAAGTTTGCATAAGGATAGTGTGTAGCTGCATATTATCTTAATGTGGAGTGGAAATGTGGCATCTGGCTTGGGAACAGAGAAGCAGACCTTTTATGCCTCAAGAACCTGCAAAATTTGAGAAGCAGAGGATAAAACTTTCACTTTGAAGAACTAGAGGAAACTATGAGGAAGAGCACAATGTAAGGATGGCTGTTGCCATCAGGATTCATAATGTATGTTATGCATAATTTATACATTTTTTAGATTATCCAGATATACCTCTATGTTTGTAACATATTAGCCAGTACATAGAAACAGCAAATACCATGTTTCTTTGAAAATTTGCAGACTATGAGAATTCTTTTGGTAATTGATTAGTGTTGATCTTTATTCAATTAAAGGCAGAAGAGTATCAAGAAAAGAAGAGGACGGACAATTATATATATCACTTTATTTAAATAAAATCAGAGGATTAAAAAAAAATTAAAGATCCTGTATTAAAAAAGACAGAGCTTGTCAGCTGACTTTTATTTTTTTGAGGGATGACATTTCTGTATAGAAAGGTATTTTTGTAAAACTGTGGCAAGGTACATCATAGGGACAGAATTGACTCATCCTTGTAATGAATGTGGACAGCTTCTGTTCTCTCTCTTGTTTTTACTGTTATCTAAGATTTCAAAATAGCTATAAAATGAGGCTCTGAAAATTCTTTGTAGCTACTGCCTCCATCTGCCTGTTGTATTTAGAATGAAGCTGCCAAATCAGAGTATGTTCCCTTTGTAAACCTTCTGTGTTTACTTCATGGGAGTGCGCAAGAGACAGATTTTAAAATTTCATAACTTACAGGGTAATTTTAATTAATGTTGCTGTAATTTGGGGTAGTCATGCAGTATTGGTAATGTGTTTATAATTATGATTCCTTTATTTATTTATTTGCCACTTGTTGCGGTGGTTAAGTCTGCAATGGGGTTGGCCGAGGAGCCGCACGGCCCCAAAGCGGTGGAAGCTCACTGGTGGGCTGGTTCAGAGGTTTAAGGCCACCCCTTGTGGTGAGATCTCACAAGGCCTTGCTTCATTATGTTAATTCCCCTCAGTTGGTTGGCTCGTTGGCCTACCACCCCCTTTACCCCTTTTAAGTCTCTATTCTGGCAAGCTCTCCCCAGTTCCCAGTTCCCTTGTCCCACCCCTCGCCTTCCCCATTGGCTATTGTCCTGTCACCTCACGTTCACTCCACCCCTTGGCCCTCAGATGACTGGTCTCTGATGTTCCGCGTACCCTTTGTACCACCCAGTATAAAACCCTGGACCCCTCAGTGTTCTGGGTTCTTTGTCCCTGGATCCCTCTGAGTGTGGACCTCAATAAACTCTATATAGAGAGCCCCTCCCTCCTCTTTGCCTCCAGTGATGCTGCAGAAGATAATCTGGCTATGTGTGAGTGAGTGGCTGCTTGTGCCAACCTGCACCAGTGTGTCTGGGTGTTTTCTAGTGTGTTTGTGTGGCACCACCTGAGCGACTCCATCGAGGGATGCTTTCGGGAAGGACACGCCACCTTTACCACCATCCACTCCACACCGCATCAGCCACTGACATGCTGAAAACATATATCTCTTACCAAATGCACATGGCAAGCAAAAGGCAAGTTTTCACTTAAGCTCCTACCAGCTTTAGTCACCCTGCACAGCACATTTATGCAAAAAGGAGTCACCGTATTATGAAGTGATGCCTCCTGGCAAGGATGCAGATGATGTTGAAAACTTGTGACAGCTGAGAAGCCTGCTTGGTGAATGAAAGGTTAGAGATACCTAACTCATGCTGTTCTCACTGTTTTTTGATTGCTTTGAGAGTGAGTAGTTTCCCTCTCCCTCAAAATGAGCTGCTCTCTGTCCATTTCCCTCCATCTTTCTCTAATGCCGACAATTCCCTGATGGCTGTGCAAGCAGCCCGGGAGCCCTGTGTGGCAGTGGGTATCCCCCATACTACCTCCTCTGTGTGGCAGGGACTGGGAACAGCAACTGACATGGCAGTAGTGGGAGGGCAGCCCCTATGCCTGGCTGCAGCACCCAAAGTTCTCATCGATGRGGGTATTTGCACGAAAGTCGTATATTCTTTGAAGAAGTTATTAGTGAGGAAACTGACCATCAGGTGACGGCAGTGTGCAGCCACATGTGGGACCTCCACCCCACAGTGTTTGGGGGCACAGGGGCTTTTCCACCAGCACCTATATTGGTGGGTTCTGGGGAGGTGCAGGGGCATATGCTAGGCTGGAGAGCCCATACAGGCCTGGGAAGCAGGCTAAATGGGGCAACCCAATCTCTCCGGAGAAGGGATTGGGGCCTGTGAGCCATACCTGCTGTGGGGCTATGTGTGAGCAGAGGGAATGCAGAGCTCTGAGTGCATCTGTCAGATCAGAGCCTGGGGGGATTATAAAATAATTAAGGTTGCGGGGGTTATAGGGCAGTTGGAGGTAGCTGCTGTGTACCCCAAATTGTCTCTTGAGAGGGACAATTCAGGTGCAGACTGGCTGCTAGCAAGCCCCTCTTTCTGCCCTGCGCTGCTGTGAGGCGCTGGTGGCACGCACCCCACACCCAAGCCTGATAGCTCAATATTACCAGAGACAAGGAGCCTAGGAGGGCACTCTGCTTGCCCGTGTTCCACAGTCAGAGTTTATTCATCCGCAGAGATGAGCAGGCGAAGAGGAAGTAATGTGGTCAGATTCCCTTTACATAGTGTTCTACAACCAATAATCTGACGGCATGGGGGCGGTACAAAGGCGGGGCCAGGGAAGGGAGCCAGTGAGCAGAGGGAAGGGGTGGAGCAGGGGACCAGGTAAGGGAGCAGCCAGAGGCTGCTGGGAGAGGTAGTTTTCCATTAAACAGGGCCTGGGGGGTAAGGTTACATTCCATCCACAAGGACTTATGGGAGAGACTTTTCCTCTACAGAAATAGGAAAGGTATTTTTCAAATGCCTGAGTTTTTCCACCAGCCGGCCTCAGCCACTTTAGAGCTCCCTGGCTCACCAGCCGGCCCAGTGACTCCAATAGGAGATTACTCCTAGAAGAGTACTTAAAAAGTGTGTTTACTAACATTTTGGAAGAGTCTTCTGGTCTGGTTTATCTGTAGAATTGCAGAAATTGATCTTGAAAGTTTTCTTCACTGACTGCTTGCTAGTGATGTGCTATTCATAGATGCAGAAATCAAGTTTTGATGTTGACTGAAGTTAAAGCATGTAAGCTGAACATTTTCCCCCGAGATTCATGGCATCTTAATTAATAACTTGTCATTTCTGTGACTCCTTTCTTTCTCTTCYTTACCAAGCCCTGCTTGTTTTATTGAAGTCATGTTAAAAACATAAGAAACAGTCATGTTTTGACTATCTTTCTCTTTTTAAAACAATATGAGTTAAAGATACCATCAAAAGGGTGTTTTGTGCAACTTGCATATAAAAGTCCCTTCTGAGAAAGCAGGCACAGCTATGCAAGTAGATGTCCATTTCCACATCTTCTAGAGACAGGATATTCTGGCTAAGAAGATGTTAGCTGAATTTCCCACCAGGTATCCTGTTCCTTCAAATGTTGTCTTTCTACTTTGAAAATGGGGTTTCATACTCCCTGAGATGATGCAAATGACAGAAACATGGGGAGAGGAGCACATGAGCTGAAATTTGGCAAAACCTTTTAACATTAAAATATCACATTCCTGCATGACCTGGTTATATAGTCACAGAAATATCTTATTGTCAGAGACCTGCCTAAAAAGAAGGTCAAAAAAAGTAAATAACGTCTTCTTGTGGGTGACAGGTACACGGCCACTTGTGGAATTTTGTACGCAACTTGATAAAACTAGTCGGCAAGTACATGTTGCAAGTAGTTCTGCAAAGAACATCCACACTTGCTCCAAATATACATTTAACATCTAAAAATAAATCCTTTTCAATTTTGGTGTGTGAAAACTTCTCACTAACTGTCTTTCCAATTGTACTCCTAGGATAACATTGCTTCTGAGTCAATCAATCTTTTTAAAGCACAGTCTATATTATAATATGCATGCATAGAGCACAGTTCTCAGAGCCCCAGACCTTGACAAAAAYATTTTCTTCCTATAAAAAGGCTGTAGATTATTCAGTGAGGCCTATGTCTGTGACAAGTGTCAGCTGCCAGACCATGGCAGTTCCAGGAAACCATGCATAGCTTTAAATATTGAGTTATTTCTTTTACTTATTCATTTCTGTAATGAATCATACATGCTGAAATTCTCAGGGAAAAAATGTAGGAAATTTCAGCCACGTTGTCTGAAGTCCTCCACAAGGTTAAAAATATCTGAGGAAGGTTTTAATGACAGATTTTGTCAATACTGCTATGGCACTTAAGAAAAACCCATGGAATATACACATCTAGCACATAAGCCCTGTGTTTTTCCAGGGATAATTTATCTCTCTTTCTGAGAGTACTTCTACATTAGCAAAAGATTGGTCTTGTTAACATGATTTACAACTGAGAATGTTACATGACATTTTATCACCAATGATGTATTAACTGGAGACTATAACCTGAAAATAATGAACACAGAAGTGTAACTCCACTACCATGTCATAAACTCCAGAAAGGAGTTTAGTTTTCTCTGCAAGAATTGAGTGGTTTGTGAATTTAATTTCTGTGCACTGGTTAGGCCTGCGTTCTATTTAACCTTTCTCACATGTTTACCTTCATTGACTGCTTGCTGTGTTTTAATACCAAGAGAAGCCATTTAATCCACTCAAATATTTCCATTAGATTCTCCTTCTAAAGTGGCACTATGGACAATAACACCTCCTAGTAAGGCAGGTACTCATTGTTAGAACAATGTCTGTTATCACTGGAGCACAAAATAGTCTGTGTGGCTCATGAATTTAGGCAGATTCAAAAAGATTTTTAATTGCATTGTAGTTCTTTAATGTTCATGTTAAATTTTTTTCTATTACCTAAGATCTGAATAAATCAATTTCAATAAACTCACTGATACACTGAATAAGCTTAGAGTTGACTCTCATTTGTCTCTGTTTCTTAGCTTGTTTGGATTTCCGATAGGTGTTTTTTGTTATAATGTTTTCTTTTTCAAGGTCCTTTATACTTTTTCTGAGTGCTCTTACCTTAAAAAAACAATAATTTGCAAAGCATATCTAGCATTTTTTCTGTTGGTTTACTCTTCCTCTCCCTTCTTTTATAGAACGCTTTGGACCTTTTCAGCATAAAAGAGTTCAGTCGTGAAAAGTCTCTAGATACCTAGTGATGATACAGATGTTTTGTGATCTTAGACAAAATTTACTCCTGCTCAACTGACATCTCACACTGAGAAAATTACTACTTATGACTAGAAATAATATGATTCTTGGTATCCAGATGTACTCATGAAGGGAAGTAATTCATTACTAAAAAAATTAGTACTTCAGCTTCACCCCAAGGGTCTACTCCTTCTTAGGTCATCCAAGGAAAATTATGTTCCCTAATAATAGTGACATAAGRGATGTCTGGTCCTTTTCATTTCTAGAGGCTTTAAATGTTATTTTAGCAGCTTTGAATACACTGGGATTTTCTTTTTCCTTTTGAATTGGGCAGGTTATTCTGGCGTGCTAGAAAATTAGATTGCAATACGACGTCATAACAATATCTTTCCTGGGTTCTTTTCTGGTTTTGTTTGGGGTGGGGGTGGTTTAAATGCTGAATTACAGAAACTTGTTATGTTCTTACTTCTGAAAATACAGCATTGCCATTACATATTATTTTAAAAATTGAAGCCTCATAGTAGAAGGCTGTTGTAAACCAGTGCAGGCATAACATAGGTCACAACATAGAAACATTGCTGCAAGGTATGCCCTGTTGTGGGGTTTTTTTCAAATATAGGAGAAAGGAAACAATGGCAATCAGAGTGGGTGAAGTATGTTTTAGTGTAGGTGACAGATAATGAAGTTTTGCATTGGCTTTTCCATAGCATGTTATTACTTCTGGGGGATTGATGTGTGATTATAATTATACCCCATGAGAAATGGTTTCAAGCTTGCAATCTAGTTTGCTTTCTGTTTGTCATTTTGCAGCTATAATTTTTGGAGGCTGTGTGTTTCCTGTGACTGTTACACTTAGAATAAATTACATAGGTGGAAGAGAGACACACTGTCAGTGCTCCGTGAAGAGTAATTTGCCTGGTATGGGCTCACAATGCATTATCTTACAATGTTATAATTAATCAAGCACCTTTTGGCAAGTTACTGTCAGCTGCAGAGCAAAAGACTTCTGTCACATCATGACTTGCTAGTCCTCATTAGCTGTATAATAATCTTTAAAATTGCAGGGGCAGACTGCCATTATTTAAACAATGTTCTACCCCTTTGTGCACATGCTCAGCTGAGAAGACCTATTCTCTTCCATAAATAGGTACTTTACAGTATTAACAAAAGATTCATAATCTGGCCCCTTAATTCTTAGCTTTTTGTCCTGAAAGGCATGGTTGTTCATGAATTGCAAATTTTATTTCTCTTGTTTCAGAATATCTAAGTGCTTATTGGTGCAGAACAACAAATTACTGAATGAAGTAATTGTAAGAAATACACCTGGTTTTTACAWGAAAAATTGGTTTCATGACTCACCCATAATTTAAATGACTGCACACTGTACAATAATATGTACTCAAGTCTGACTTCAGCTCAGTATACAACAGATTACATCTCACCTGGGGTACATTACTCCACAGCAAACCCCTAGGAGGGGTATTGGCAGCAGATACAAAGTTGTGAAAATCAATCACACCACACCATGAATTCCTCTTAAGTGAATAGTAAGGGCAAACAGATTCTGCATCTGCATCTGAACAACACACCTTAAAGAGATGCACAGGATGAAAAAGACCTGCATTAGAAAAATTACTGCCAATGCTTCCTTCTTTTCTTGAGCAGAGAGAAGTAGCAATCAAGCTGCAAGCTTTGAGAGTCACAGCTTAGTCTTTGCTCTCTCTTTGATTTTGGATGCTTTCATTTTCYCTTGCACAAATAAAAGCACCTTGAGGTGATCTAAGAGGCATATTTAGGCCTCTTTATGAGAAGAAGTGTTCAAGATTCTGGAAAAATGGTCTTCTGAGCAATATTAAATTGGATCTCAAGAACAGATGCATGAAATCAGAAGGTATTTTCAAGAATTTTTGTCAGTAATTTTGTCTGGTTGCCAGTTAATCACTAGCAGAATGTCTCATTTTTGCTTTCCAAGTGCGGTCTAAAGGGACAAAGAAAAAAAAAAAGAAGAGCAGTGTATTTTGTGAACAGGAAAATGAGAAAATTAAATCACAGTTATATTTATGACTATGTATGAGGTATGTATGTCTAATATTTGTTTTCTAATTCTCTTACATGCATCTGTGATAGCTCTTTCATTTTAATGAGCTTCATCTTTCCTGTTGGATCATATCTACAGTCATCAACAGGATTTTTCCAGTGCAGTATATGGGTCACTTGTAAGAAGTATGAAGAGTAGCACTTAGATGACCTGTGGGGTAGGACCAGGGAATCACCAGGACAGGAGGTCTCTGCTACTTCACCTGAGGACGGGTGAGCTGTAACTGAGAATTGCCTTTCCGCATCCACTTCAGACTCACCCAAATGCTGTGTGGGTGAATGTGTGTGAGAATGCCTGGGAGCTTCCCTCATTGTCTTTGAGGATGTGATGTTGCAGCTCAGTGACACCAGGACAGCTATGGGTGCTCTGGCATTGAAGACGACTTGGCATATTTTAACGGAATTTTCACATAAATATTTCAGTTTACAGTTCAACTCAATCTTTCTAACAACAAGAACATCAGAAGGATTTGCACACACACAAAACAAAAAAACAGCTAACATCACAATGCAAGTCATAAATACTATACAAAGCAATTTTCTGAAATGACATTTTCTATCGTTAAAAATAATCCAGGTCTATGCTGAAAATCTAATCACCAGAGGTCAACTAAAAGGAACTCAAATTTAATTCCGTTATTATATGCTTTTAAGACTGTTGTCTATATYGTAGTTTCCAATGTTTGCAGTGTCACTCCTGCAGTTTTATTAACTTTCAACACTACTGGGTGGTGAAGAGGTAAAACAAGAATTGACTGAAAGAGAAAAATGGGGTTGAGGGAGGAAACAGTGTTAATATTCCTAAAGCTTTACAATCAACTAGCCAAGAGAAGGTCCTCCAGACATCATAACCTTGGTATATTTATTTTCTTCAAGTTTGTGTGTTGCAAATTGAGGTAGAACAGAATTAAGTACAGGGGCAAGGCAGGAAAAAGGGCATAGGCCATCATTGACAGAAAATATCTAGAATATTTTCAACCACTTTTCCTCATTTGTTTTTAAGAAGAGAATGTATTTAAATTTCTGTGTTCAATTTTCCATTTTCATTACATAGCATCTGTACTCTTCTTTGTTTTACTGACCATTTGCTTTTTTCTCTTTTGTTCTCTCTTTTGAACTAACCCTGATAACACATGGTGTTTCACTTGTTAGAGGACTAAATTCAGAAAAGTTTCTGTGATATTATGTCAGTATAAATTCCAAAGCATATTCAGTAAATAAAATTGTTCCATTTTGTCGCGACCAAGGAGCCGACGGAGGGAGACTGCACACTCAGATGAGATCAGCAGAACTCAGTTTATTACAAGTTTCAACTACATTTTTATAATCACTGTAACTAGCTCATGCACAGTGCAAAAATAGAGCTCATGATTGGTTATCTGCTTTGCAGTTTCATATCTCATTGTTTTAGTATGCTGTGGTGGGAACTTTGGCTTCATCCTTTCCTCTTAGCAGTTTCAGATTAACAGACTCCTCTTTTATCTATTTTTGTTGACCTCTAAATTACTTTCTCAGCCTGGCTTGCAGACTTCAAGGATTTAATGTCCTTGACACCCCTTTCTGCTAGCCAGTGTTGCAAGTATGGCTCTACACCATTTTTTCATTATAAAAAATCTACAGAAGAGAAAGAGAAGGGAATTACCAAGTATCAGGTGAGGAACTGTGTTTGCATTCGAGTTATGAAGCTAATGTGATTTCATTCATAAACAAGAGCTAAAGACTTAAAAATCTCTACAATTAATGAGCTAATGGAAGGGAGGTGCACCATGGTATATTAACGAGTCAATGTGATGTAACCAGTGATGTMAAGTTATCTTTGAGTTGTGAGGAATTTTTAATCTATATATAAAGGGTTTGTTCTGTATACAATACACATCACATCACAAATGCCTTGCAGTACCTAGATTTATGCAGGAGTTTTTCATTCCTGACGTCAAAACTAAAAACTATGCCAATCACAGGAATTTTATCTCTAATCTTGTGATTCTGTGATCAAGCCTTTTGGAAGTCTTAATCCTCTTGCAAATTTTTTCTGACTGTGGGGTTTGGGGTTTTTTTCCATGAGTAAGATAGAAGTGATGAGTACATGCTCTTCTCACAGCCATTGTAGATTAACAGATTTGTACTGAATTTGGAAAGTCTGATATGTTCAGTATTGTGTTCACCTCAAAATCTGTGGACWTTTTCAGAATATATCACAGGTGGAAATTGCCCACTTTTTGTACATTAATAGTATGTGACAGTTGATATGATTACTGAAGCATTTCAAATTATATCCTATAGTTTTCCAGTATATTGATGGTTTCTGTGTTATTTCACTGTAGGTATTAGTAAAAAGATTCTGACAATTCTATCTCAGTAGAAGCAAACCAAACACACACACAAAAAAAATTAGATCAATTGCTGCATTTTTAGAAAACTTCGTTTCACTGATTTAGCCATTAAAAGAAACGGAAATCTCATGTCACTGTACAATAGAGCAAGACTATATGTTTTGCTCACAAGATACTCTAAGGATGACCCTTACTTTTTCACATGCTCTGATGAAACAGTCTGCACCATCCCTCACCTATGTATAAATTAACCTTGTATTTGATCAAGCTGAGCTGTAGTGGTCAGTGTCCTGTATCACAATGAGTCAAATGAGTCTTCTCGTTTGACTCATTTCACTCACAGAGAGTAGCTAGAAAGGACTTGCCTGTGTAGAAGATTGAAGATCGCTTATAGACCCTTACCCATCTGCTGAGATTTTAATTTCACTCTTATCCTTTCCTTGATATTTTTTCCATTCCTATTGCATCAGAAAAATAGGGGATTTTTCCTCTTTTTTTTTTCCTTTCCTGTTTTGTCCTTACTCCATAAACACTGGCCTTTGAAGTGAACTTTTCAGATGCTAATGCTATGGTACCTCCTTCTGTGTAGATTAAGACTAATATTAATTTTATTCACAACAGAACACGTTGCAGAAAGCTGGAAGTTTTAACTGAGATTAGGTTAACTCAGAGACTGAGAAGTGTCGATCARTTACACTGGAACATTTTTTTCAGTGTGAGTACCCTGTCTTTGGGCTGAATATTGTTTGCATCCTGAAACTGTAGATCTCATGTTTATGTAAGATCCTTCAGAAAGTCTAAATCCCTTTACTGCTTCAGAACTATCCACAGTATTCACACTGAGAGAATCCCATGAAAACATACTTGCTGCATGCTCTAACAGGCTGGTCACTTTAAAAGAGAACAGCAGAAATGAATGGATTTAGAAGAATGTCTGAATATATCTTGATGCTGCAGAAGCAGCTTTCTGGTGTTTAGATGATAATGGAATAAAACATGTAATCCTTAATGGTGTCATTTTTTCAATATCTTTCTGACTGTAAATTTGCAGGGCAAGAGGATATAAATGGTTGAATTGTCCAGGTAGGTAGAAAGAAGCTGATGTGGCCATATCAATGGCACACACAAACTCTATTTTCATATTTATGTGATTAAACCATACCTGTGCTTTCTACCTACATTTTATATAGCATGCTCAGTTTTAAATCATCTTTGGCTCTTCCATATAACTACAGTGGATAAAATAAATCAACTTAATAGTAAATTTGAATCAACTAGACATAGTTACAAATACAAGGAGGATAGTATAGAGGTAAAGCAAAAGAAGACTAAGAAAATCCTCTCAGATTTAAATACAATTAAATCAGAACTCAACTCAGATAGTGAATATCCAAGCTGTCATTGTTGGTCAAGGTCATTGTCCTCACAGATTAAATATATATTATTAGGAGAGATCTTTTAAAATATGTCTGCCTTGTTAAAATAATAAAAGCTGAAGAGAAAATTCCAGCAACTAAGGAAGTCAAAAGTGAAACAGTTCTAGAGAATAGCAAGTATTTCATATTCTAAGCACATATAAGAAAAAGAGGGCAGCAAGAATGCAACAAAGAGAACAAAACACACAACAGATTAGCCATTTAACTTCTACTTAGATCTAATATAATTTAACCATTTTGTTTTAAAGCCAAGAATTAAAGTACAGCAAAATAAATTGCTATATTTCTTCTGTTGCCATTATCTGCAAATCAATATGTTGGCACTTCGAAGTAATGAAAACCTCAAATTCCCTTGATTCCACCATGACCAGAAAGCAGTCTCCACTTACATCAGTGGCTGCTAGTCCATTAAATGTTTTTATTCAGAGCTCCTGAACCAAGCCAAACCTGAGGCTGAACTCAGCATCAAGGTGAAATTTTCTCCATCTGTCTAAATAGGCAGCCGTACAGTCTGTCTCTTGTGAGACTTGAAAGCTTTGGAAAACATGCCTACATGTCCAAGACAGAATTGTATGTTTTCAAATATTGATTTATCCAAAAAAACAGCTTTCAAGATCTATACCAGATCAAAGAATGGATGACTGKTTTAAGATCTCCTAATTGTTTCTGTCAGTTCTGTGCCAATTACAGATGTTCTGGATGTTGCTACATCTGAAGAAGGGACAATAGACTGTCCTTTCTTCATAACAATACTTTACAGATTTCTGATCCTGGCTTTCTGTAGGGCCTGAAGAGATGTAAAGCTGTCAGTTTCAGGACTGAAACTAGTAGTGATAGTGCTTTCTTGTAAGTATCTTTACCAAGGTAGAAGGATCAATGCAGATATTCCAATGATATTATGAGCACCACATAAGCTTTGAATGTTACTCTAGATGGGGAGAAAGACACTCATGGGTGGTAGAACACACTCTATCTGTTTTAGTTCAAAATGCAGATTCTCAGTCAAGTAGTGAATTTCATTTTAATGGTGGAAAGCTATTTCCTCCAAACAAATTAGAGAGAGTGCATGACATAATGGGTATGTAAAGCAACTCTTCTGGAAAATGTAGGATGTCATACAAGTAATAAAAAATCCCAATCTGATCTGCTGCAGCATTAGGCATATTATTATCATAAAATGTGTAGTTATTCTTAGTGTGGTGGAAACTACAGGAAAGCTTAGTCTCTTTAAGCAGGTTTATGGGACTTCAGAAAATTCATGTAATACAGAATTTCATGGAGGAGAATAACTAAAAGTGCAATTGTTTTGCTAAATCCTTTTCCAATAGTCTACTTCATTTTTGGTATTTCTGATTTTCTGTTCAATAACAAGGTACAATTTAATAATTGCAGAAAAAATATAAAGCTTTTTTTTAGGTAAACACAAAGAAAAATGTTTTAGTTTCCTAAAGTTTACTTGAACTAGCTAGCTTTGATCAATACCTGGGTTTTTTTCAGTAACTGCAAAGAGTCAAAATCAAGTATTCAGTTGCCACTACCTACCTGAAGTAAAAAATCTCTTCAGTGAATTGTGGAATATTGGCACATTGGCTGTTGCAACACTATTTCATATTGACTACATTTGAATGAATAATTTGCAAAGAATACAGTATTCCTCTGAATTAGTTTCTTGCCYTTCTGCAACATGTCCATACCCCTATCATTCAGATGTATTTTTCATCTGAATACATTTTAATATATACATATGCAATTGAGTACCTTCACTTTGAATTAGTCATTGAAAGCTGACCTGCAGATACTCTTGAAATCTTCAAGAGACCAGGCTTAAAGCTTTGATGTGTTCATTACATGGTCATGGGAGCATTTACCTGCTAGCTGATCAATAACTTTTGTCTCCTATTTTTCCACAAATCCAGCTTCAGAAAACTCAGGTTTCTAATTAAATGTAGAATATCCCTTTCTCTCTTAATACTGCAGTTTGTTTGTTATGAATTTGATGGACCAAGAGTTTGTGAAGCACCTGAAGGATCAAATACAAGGACTTTCTTAGATTCATCGACTTAACCTGCCTTTTCATGAGACAGTCCAACCCCAGTAGGTGTTTGAAATATATCCCTAGATTTAAAATATACAAATTGAGGCATTGATTTAAAATAAGCACATCTCTCTTTTTCCTGTTTCTCATGATGGAGCTAAAACCATTTTCTCTCAGAAGCACCTGTTTTCTCCATCAAGTTTAATACAACTCTAGACTTCCATTCTATGCACTAAACAAGCTAAAATGTTGGGGTAAGCCAGAACATTGCTCAATAGCTGGAAACTCGGAAGTAAGTATCAGAAAAAGAATATGATAGAAAAAATCAGTGTTCAGAGCAATACTCGTTCTGTATTCTCAACACCAATCTTCTTTTTTTCCTAGTTTGAAGCATCTTGGTAAAAGATGGGGGCATTTTATAAAAAGCATTCCTTGCTTGAATATTGTTTTTTAGCCTGAAAGAAAACCTGGGACAATGTCAAGTCAGCATGCACTGTGAGTGCGAAATCATTCATCTCACTTCTCCTTGCCTTTACAACAGAATAGACTTGCAGCCATCTATGAGGGGAAAGGAATACTCTTTTTCATAAATAGAAATCCTCTTTTCACAGACTGAGAGAGCACTCTATAAAAGAGGTGAAGCTACCAGAGGTCAAGCAAAGTGCGATATGAACAACTACTGCTTTTGATTTTCTCAAGTATTCTTCCATAGTGCTAACAGGAAGTTTTCTTGACTTACAGTGTTTTATTACATCTGTCAGTCCTTCCTTTGAGTAGTAAGACACTACAACCATATTCTTTACAGATATAAAAAACACTTACACTATTCAAATCTTTAAAAAAAATTCAGCACTAAACGTATCTGTTTTAATAGTGCTAGCCTTTGACTCAACTAGCCTTCAATATGCATTTACTTCCCAAGTTTCACTTGATGTTTTATAAGCTGCATTCATATTCATACCTTTTGACTGAGAGTATGTGATTTAGACACCATAAATCCTTTCTGCAGTTCTCTGGTGAGTCAGTAGGCTTATTTTCTGCCAAGTGACCATTTTCTTTAATTACAAACAAAATGGAAAAATTCCTTAATGTAATAAATATTGATAACAAAAAAAAAGAACAAAACAAAACAAAAAGAAAAAAACCACAAAAAACCCAAACCAACCAACCAAACAAAAAAGGAAATAATTAAATAATTTGCTTACTAGATGAAGACTAACACTTTCTCGAGGCTTATCTAAATAAGAAGTTAGCCTCCATTACTGCAAAAAGGACAAGCCCCAGTTATACTGGTTTTTAAGAAACTTCCCCTCTCAAAGTGAACCCAGAGACAGAGATTGTCCCTTCCATCCAGAGACAATTGTATCAAAGGTCTCAGCACTCAATGTCATCCCTCCCAGTTTTGACTATTCAAACCTGTAGCATCTTTAGGCAACATCTTCTACTCGAGTCAAATCTCAAAAAAGGAATGTCAATATCTCCAAGGGATCAAAACAGCACTTTGAGGGGCAGGCTTTGGGTCCCTCCTCAGCACATCACCTGGACGTCTATTTGCTTGAGTTTGGTGGTAAATTTTTTGGAAGCATGGAGGAAGACAGATCTTCCATCCAGTCAAAGTTCAGCGTACAATTTATTCCTATTGGTTATTTAGTTATGAAATAGCTATTAATGGCCACAGCCTCCTGTCTCATTTTCTGAAAGGTTAGGAAAAGTCTTCAAGCTTTATATTACATTTATCATGGTAAACAAATTATACAAATTAGAAAGAAGCGATAGGCAACTTACAGAAATTACAACCATTTGCCCTGCATCTCATGTTAACCTACGTTTTGTTTCCCACAGTTTTAGGATTCTGCTTTATTTAATTTACTCTTAAATTAAATAACTCATATATTTTCTTATACTTATCCAGAAATACTAATAGTATTTCTGTTTTGAACCAGACTTGAATATTTTTTACTTCCACTGATGATGATAATGTCTATCTTACGCTTTTACCTGAAGCTTCATTTCAATTAAACCACCCTGAGATGTGAAAAGAATTGTGGGATTTAGCGCATAGTTTCATTAAAGGCAAAAATCTTTTTTGTTACATCCTATCTCAAATACATGAAGAAAAAAAATTGAGGTGCCTATCTGAAGAAGCAAAGGGTGCAGTATAATCAGTTCAACTCCTTCATTATAAATAAATGGTAGGTTTTCATCATTTTTTCAACTCTAATATATGTTTGCAGCTTTTCTGTTTATTTATAATGACGGAGATAGGTAAGTAAAGGATAAGTGGATATAATTATTGCATTTACAACTATTGAAAACTGGCATACACTGTATATAGTTTAGGACATTATTTGATATTTATGAAGTCCCAGATTTCTATGAATATAGAAATTCAGTAATTATTGCTATCACTATTTGCTACTTCTATGCAATTTGCTTTAATTTAAAGGAATTTGAGGTTTTTGGTTGCATTTAGAAAGTGATGGATGCTTACCAGCTCTTCCTCTGAGTTTATGCTATTGGATATTTTACTCAAAATCAAGATAAATCTATCATTTTGTATATTTCAAATCTTTCAAAAAATGCCTGATTAAACTGATAGTATCTTCTTCCCAATTTTCTCATCCCACCTATATTTATGCTATATTAGATTGCATTATATTATACTTTATTTTTACCTATTCTAAGTTATTTCTTAAGAAAGAGTATAATTGGCAATCACTACTGAGAAAATTTGCTCTTTGACTTTCTAACTGTAAGGGTCTTTCAAATATTTAGTGGGGTGGATTCTTCATTCACAGAATTATTCTACTCCTGCTGTCTTCCCAGCCTTGACTGTGGGATCTAACAGGGCTTCTCAACTCTGGGGTCTACCACCATGTTGTCTTATCCCCACAGGAGGATGAGGTTTGGGCTGACTTTCCAAAGCTAGGCCTACACTCTATACTTGAAAGGATAAATACACCTCCAAGGCCCATTCTGGAATGCACTTCAGCTTTTCTTTTTCAACTGGTGAATGATGGTCAACCTTTTTCACAATTTTCCTTCTTAACTGTGTAAGTCAATTGCATTTTTTAAAATGACATATAAGTAACTTCTCAGAAAGCTGTAGAAAAGCTTTGAATCATTTTCCTTTGGAGCAGCACTTGTTAGAAAGACAAGCACCTTCATGCCACTGCAGGAAGGAAAAACCTGAATTCGAACTTTGAAACTAATACATGAAGGGCTGTAGATGTTCACGCAATTAATGAGGCTTCATTGATGGCTTTGATATAAGAAGGCTTATAAAACTGTCAAAAATGATTCAAAGAGTATTTTTTTGTAATAAGACCATGACCTAAACCACACGTCATGTGTTAGGTTTAGTAGGCATTCTGCACCTCAGTTATCAAAGGACCTATATATAAATTTAAAATAAAGAGTTCTTGCTGTGTAGGAAAGCTGAGTTGACTGCAAAACAAACTCATGAAAGGGAAGATAAAAGAGAATTTTGAATATAATTTTATAATGGAGAAATGAAATATTGAGTTGATTCACTGACAAGGTATCTATATGTTCACGAAGGTGCTTACTGCCATTTTATACTTAGGTATGTAATGGCAATAAATTAATAATTAAATCACACCAAAGTTCTAACTAACCAGCTATGAAGCTAACTGAAATAATACAAGCCAAAACTGCAACAATTTCTTAATATTGTTCTTGATCTATTTGAAAATTTGAGTAGGTAAATGGGGGCAGGAGATAGATCACTTTGTCAGCTCTAGTTTCTCTCCTGACACTCTGAGATCCAATGTCATCTTAAGCAGTTCTTTGAAGCTGAAATGACAAAAAAAGATCAATAAATCCACCTCTCCAAACAGCCACGGATCGATTCAGCCAAATATTCAGTAATTCTACTCCTACTTAATTTGTTTCTGAACATGAATAAAGAAATAGGATGTATATCAGCATGCTGCTGCAATACAGATATCAGTTATGTTTCCTGAAACATTATTTTATCTAATATTCAGGGGCTCTTAGAAAACATATTTACTTTACTACAGGCATATTTATATATCTATAAAAATATGAGGCAGCAATTATCACTTTTAAAAGTAATAATTCCCTTTTTATGCCTAAAATTTAGTAATTTACTATTTTTTTTTGTCTCAAAGAAAAGCCTGTAAAGACTATTTTAAAAATTTATTGATTCATCATTAAATTTATATATTCGAAATAGTGTCACCTCTCCACTTCAGTCCTTTAGATGATTTCTGATCCTAAAAAAGTATAAAGCTTCTAGATATCAGCAAGCAACATAAAAGAAGCATTAGAAAGTAGTTTTTGCAATCTGAAACAATTCCATGCTGTGGATAATTTAAAATTGGAATAAATAAACAGTCACATTACTTTTCCACAAAACTTAAGACTGAATAAGAAAACTTATGTTTAAAAAAACCTAAAAATTAATTATTTATCAACATATGAAGGTCTTGAATATATACTGAAAAAGGAAAAAAAAGTTTCTGATCTCTGTTACTAATGTCCCTGCCTATATGCGCATTATGTGCTTTTTTAGTGGGGAAGATAGATGTGGAAAATAAATACATAGATATTACTTCCATCACGCTACATATTTCTCTTCCATACACACCATATAAATTTGTATTTGTACACTTGTGTTTAGCCACAGAAGACATATAAAAAATCCAGCTATACAGTGATTTTATGATGAGTTCTTAAGAAGAGAAGTATTATAACAAAAATCTAAATTTTGAGAAGGATATATATATATAAAACTTGACCAAAACAAAATGAAAATTTATAAGGAGCCCCTTGAAAATGGTCCTGTTTTTAAATATTTCCACAGCTCACCAGCACAGAGAACTGAATGTTTTATCTTTCTCATGCAATTCATCTCTTCTCCATGAGGCTCATACCTTTTCCAAAAATGTACAATACAAAGAGACATATTTCATTATCTATTCTGAGACAGTTTTGGCCTTGTTTTTGCACTGCAATATGTGTTGGATATTGAAAAGAATTTCTAAATGGGGGAARAAGCTTAGAAAGGGATTTGCTCAAAACGTCTTTAACACTTATTGTTCTCACACACAGACTTCAAGTCATGTTTTCTGAATGGTTTGAAGAACTGAATGGTGTGGAGAACATACGAAATCAATGAAAAATTTTCCATGATCTTTTTTGAGGACTGTTGACTTCACTGAATCAGAGTTAGTAATCCCAGAAACGGCAAGGCCAGCTTCAGAGGTAATCTAGGTGCATCACCCTATTCTGTTGCATATTGATTGGACAGTCACAACCATAGGGTATTGGACAATGGCTAAGTGTCCCGATGGACACTGCTGACAAGTGCCATCCCTCAATGGTCCGTATTAGGAACAGTGCTATGTAATGTCTTCATCAGTGACATAGACAAGTGACACGGGATTGAGTGCATCCTCAGCAAGTTTACAGATGACACCAAGCAGAGAAGTGCAGCTGACACTCCTGAAGGACAGGATGATGTAACCTGGACTAGTTTAAGAAGTGGGGCCATGGTGCAAGGTGCCCCATTATCAATACAGCTTGTGGGATGAAGGGATTCAGAGCAGCCTTGCTGAGAAGGCCCTGGGGGTGCCAGTGGAMGAGAGGCTGTACATGACCCAGCAATGTGCACTTGCAAGCCAGAAAGCCAAACATGTACTGGGCTACATCCAAAGCAGCATGGGCAGCAGGGCAAGGGAGGGGATTTTGCCCCCTACTCAGCTCTGGTGAGACCCCACTTGGAGTGCTGCATCCAGCTCTGGGGTTCCCAGCAAAGGAGGAACATCAATCCGTTGGAGCAAGTCCAGAGGACATAAATCTGTTGGGAAGAAGAGGCCACCAAGATGATTAGAGGAAAGGAGCACTTCTTCTATGAGAAAGGGCTGGGAGAATTGGGATCATTCAGGCTAGAGAAGAAAAGGCTCTGGGAAGATCTTACTGAGAATTTCCAGTACTTGACGGGGGCCTACCGGAAAGATGGAGACAAACTTTTTAGCAGGTCCTGTTGCGATAGGACTAGGGTGAATGGTTTTAAATTAAGTGGGGATCTAATTAGATTAGGTATAAGAAAGAACTTTTTTACGATGAGGATGGTGAAAACACTGGAACAGGTTGCTCAGAGAGGTGGTGGATGCCCCAACCCTGGAAATATTCAAGGTCAAGTTGAATGGACTCTGAGCAACTTGATCTATTTGAAGATGTTCCTGTTCATTGCCAGAGGCTTGGACTGGATGACCTTCAAAAGGTCCCTTCCAAATCAAACTATTTTATGACTCCATGATTCTATGTAAGAGAATGAAAAAGAAGTATTTCCAGTGGTATAATTTTAATCTAAGTATTTTTTTACTTACATACTTACTATTTCTGCTGAGCATCACTTGCTTCTTTCTTTAACTGTACCTTTAAGACCATGAAAATAATAGAAGATCAAATTAATACATTTCTCAGGTTTATGCCCCTAGTTTATGGGTGTGTGATAGAGCAGAGGAGAATTCCAAAAGTTTATATTGACAGACATTGATATTGATTTTTGTAATGGAGGAAACTCAAGTTGAAACACTGGAAGTCAGTTCTGATAATTAACAGTTTGAGTTTTAATTTTAGTATAGAAAAATTTTCTAAGTCTGTTGGAGCTTATGTGAAAATTACTGGGTTTGGAAAATGGGGCACAAATTATAAAAAACCCTCGGACACTCTAAATTTCTTTCTCTTCCTTTGGATTCTTGGCAATCTAATAGTTTACAGTTCTTTTGGATCAAGAATATACCAAAAACAGAATTTCAAGAATTTCACGCATATTTACTCTCAACAGAGGAAAACAGAGTCCATCAGAGGAAAAATGTTGTTCATTATTTACCTGTTTTGGACAAATTCACAAAGTATTGCTGAACTCAAGTTAAGAGAAAGTGATTCGTCTTTACTTTTAATGCCCTACTTTCCTAGGAAGTTCCAGTGTAAAAAAAGGTCTCATCTAGGCAGAGAAAGGGAGGGAAATGGAAATGGAGGAAGGAAAAGAAAAAGAATGTTTCCATCTGTCACTTAGAGTTTTCTTCTACCACCTGCTGATTTGACTAATGACAGTTGCATAATTATCATTTCACATGTGTTTGATAATGTTCTTTGTTTGGACTGCCAGTTGTCTCGATGGAGTACACTCAATGGTGTTATTCAAGAACATGAGCTCCCTATGTGAAACATTCATGCCTTCACTGAAAACATATTTTGTAGGTTTTTAATTTTTCCTCTGAAAATTCCACTGCTTGAAACCATAAATACACCAATAGTATGAAGCTTTTCTTGAATGCAGAAGTGCCTTTTTGCAAATATCAATACAAGTGTTAAAGAAAGCAAAATTGTTAGACTGACATCCAAATTATTTTACCAGTTAACTTTTTTTAAAAAAGAGATAATAGGAACTGGTGTACTTCACCATGGCTCTAATCCAAAGCTCATTGAATAGATATAATTATGCCTTGATCTATCAACAAAGATACTATCTGTACTCATAAGGCACTCTCCAGCCAATTAAGACTTATTTCTGAACACAACATTGTAATATTAAAGCATAAATGCACTCTTAGTGATGACTGAATCATTCCTTCATGCAATTTTATAATGTTTCCACTTTCCCATGAGGGAAAATTTGCCATATTTCTAATCTGTTAGGAAGTTAACCTGAAGTTACATTTAAATTCTCCACTCACTGTCCCATCAATATTCTTTCCAGAGTACCTTAGAAATATAGTGTTAACATTGAACTATCTAATTAGAGTTCCTCAGGAAGCATTTTGACAGTGTAACAAAAAAGCTCTAGCGTGCTTTCACCTTTCTGTGTTCCATCCTATGGTCAGAGACTGAAAATTCAGGCAGAGGCATCCTAAAACTGGATCATAACACCTACATTAGCTGATTAGAAAAAAAATTAGCTAAAATATTCCGAGGAAATAGAAGAGCATCTTTGTCATCAACATATTACTCAAAACTAATCTTTTTTTTTAGAACAACAAAACAATTTGTTGGGTTTTTGGGCTAGCACAGCATTATCAAATTAGAATCAAATTAGGAAAAAAAAATCATAAAGCAAAAGATCAATTAAAAGCTGGTTTGTTCAGTATCCAAAAAGTAATATAAGATATAGACACATAATAGGGAAGCAGTATTATTCAGCAGCTATAAAATACAGATGAGTTTATTAAAGATGCATATTGTTAAGTGACTAGCAATTAAGGATCTTTATATAAGCTCAGGTACTGAACAAATATAATCAGTCTGGTCCTGAACACTTTTTCTAAAGTCACTTCAAAAATTCTTTAAAAAATTATTAGGTGTAAATTTTGCAAAATATTTGTCTGTTATATATTGACAACATTCTTATCAATATTAAAATTTATGCAGAAGGGATATGTAGACATATTCAGAGGTTAGTTTTTGCTCATAATTTTCTCCTCTCTGTAGATTCTCAAGTCACCCTCATCAAAATAATGTAATCGCTTTCCAGTAGAGCTTTAAGCACTCTGATAACATCTGTCACATATAGTTCATGATCCCTCTCATCCTCTCCCTAGGGGGTGTGTGTAGAGCACTGAGAGTCATTTTGTTAGAGTTTGATTTGGAGGAATTTATTTTTCACACATTACTGTATCATTACTTAGGCATGTAGACAGTCTGATAGAGAGTCTTTATCTCATGAAATGATGTGCATTTAGTAGTTTACTAGATGAATATGAAATATACTTTATTAAGTATTCTTATCTATTTTGGGGTAGTTGAACGGTAGCTGTTAAAAAAATCAATTGCTCAGCTAATGTGTTCAACAATGTAAGAAATGGCTGGAAGTCTATAAGGCTGTATGTCTCTTAGCAGCTTTGGCATTTTTACAATGCAGAAGAGTGACTGTAATGTAATTCTAGTCCTTTGACACTTCATTCACTATAGTTCAAGTTGATTAGCTTTTCTGGCTGGATTACTGGTTTCCCTCCAAGTTTTATGATATTACTAGTGATGCCATCTGTTCCAGGTATTTTTCCTCTTAAAGGTTTCATGACTTTCTCTGTCTTCTTTTTGAGGGCATAAGATAAGGTTTTTTCTTCACGTCTCTTTATGTCATAGGAGGTGGTGAAACTTGTCATGTTTGTCTCTACGCATTCTTGTAGAGCTGCTGGTAAAGCTCATCTGCTCTCTGCAGGATGCTATCTCTCCCTCTGTAATTACTCTTTCATCACTGTCTGAGAGGGACATCTGGTGTCAATTATCTGTTTTCTTCTCATCTTGCTACAGCTGTTTCTTTAAGAGTATTTTAAATCTTTTCTATGTTGCATCATATACTTGAGTTCTTTGTGATCTTCCATTTTCAAGGTCATGTGAAACTTGTAGTTGCAAGCAATCATTCTTTCTCTCTTTCAATTCCRTTTCTTTTATCATGAGTCCATATGTTCAGCATATGCATTTGTACTACTAAACTGATCATGATGAAYCCCTGTCCTGATATCCTAAGCTACAGGTATAACGAGATTTCTTTTTCAAAGAAATTCCCTGACCTAGTGAAAACTTGGTTGTTCTTTGAGAGGYCCAAGTTACATTAGGGGAATCAGAACTTCATGAAGAGTATGTAAGTAATTGGTGCTTGGTACATGTTGCGTTCCACTGTGGGGAACTGCAAGGAGTTCCTTTAAAAATGGATGGTCGGGAACAAAATTAAGCCAAACGAGGCAAACGTATCTGAGAACCATTTATTGATAACAAAAGGAGAAGGAAAAGGAGTTGCCCAAGCGAAAGACGGCTAGAAGAGACAGAAAAGAAGAAAGGAAAATGKAAAAGGACTGGGGGAGAGGAGGGAGAGAGGACAGAGAKGAAAAGAGGGTGTTACCACCAGCGAGTCAGGGCAGTGCTGTCGGYGTCCAGGCGGGAGGGTTGTGTGCACACTGCCTGCCTGCGGACGGGCTGGGTCTTAGCGAGCCTGCGCGGCTCCCGGAGGGGCGCGGCTGCACGGGCGCGGCTCCCGCGGCGACGGCACCGGACACGCGGTGAGTGGGCGCTCGGACGGGAGGAGCAGGACCCTGGACAGGGTCGCGGCGAGCGGCTGGATTGGCGCAACAGGGAAGGCAGTGACAGCTGGATCGGGGCGGCAGGGAAGGAAGCTGGCAGTCCAGGCAAGGCGGCGGTCAGGGGCACAGGAAGACAGGACATGTGCGAGGGCGAGCCAGCGAGGGCAGGAGAGCCATAAGGCAGGCTGGGGCCAGGGCAAAGGAGGGAGAGAGCAGGAGCAGCAAACAGTAACAACCCCGCCAAAGAGCAGCAATGCAGTTGGGTTTTATACCCCCTGGCCCCTTCCAAAGTCTGCCTGAGGACAGGGAACCATTGGTCCAGTCCTGCCTTTCTTTGCCGTCCATTGGTGGAGACCTCTTTGCGACCTGGTTGGAGAAGTTCCTCCACAGTGTCTCCTACTGCCTGCCTCCTGTGGGATGTTGCCAGGCAAAGTCCCCCGAGAGACGAGGTTTCTTCTAGTTGTCTCCCGCACGTGGCAGATGTGCACCCCTCCTCCACATGCCTCTGACAACCGTTGTTGAGGCATAACAAAACTGAATTGGCTCCTCACAGTACGTTAACTGTCCTTTCTTACAATTCATGCAATAGTATAAAAAAAGTCATGGCTAATAATATGTAGAAAAAAAATTTACAACACTTTTCCCCCAGTACAGTTTGATACCAAATTCCCTGATTTTCTTGATGCTTTTTTCTAGTTTCATTGGCTTCAGTAGCAATACTTATATAATTTAGAACCTAACAAAGTTGAAGGCTTGAGTCTGAAAACTTCAGGTAAAATACACTGAGAGTGTACATGGACACTGGCTCTAGCAGATTGTCCCTCAGACATCCATTAGCAGAGCTGGTACCAGTAGACCAGATGCTTGTCCTCTGTAACTGGTCACAATGTCTTGTTCATATTAAGGGTAGGGTTCTAACCCTTTACCAAATACTGCTGATGTATCTTATCCAGGTCCAGAATTCTCCTACACAAAGTTGCCAGGAAATTCAGTCAAAGCTTGTGAGAGAAAACCCCAAAGTGAAAGCATTTTAATATCTCATCAAAACAGGAGTTTGGATCTTGAATAAAAGTCTGCTTATCTTCAGTGGGTCAAAAATTTGCAAAGAATAGATAGTAGGAACTCAGCTGTTCCAGGCTACATGTGTGGTTGCAGGGCAATTATTACTTCAAAATAAAAAGCAATCCAGGCCTCTCCCTTAGATAGATTATTATCTCCCTTTTGTCTTTTCTGTCCAAATGAGGAAGCTTAGTATTATTGCTTTGGTTTGGCCTTTTTTTTTTTCTTCTGACTTACATAGTGCCCAGGACACAGGCTGCTCACTTCCTGTGTTTGGTTGAAGTGCTATATAGTTGCACTGTTGAATATGCCAGGCCAAAGAAGAGAGATTTATTTATTTATTTATGGTAAGGACCATTTGCACTCTTTTGTGTACCTAGAGGAGAATGATAAATAGCTAAGGATATACACAGGCTTTGGTCATGAGAAGGAATGCCGTGGTGACCAGTGACAAGCTTGAATAAACATATTTTCCCAAATTAGCCCTCTGCTGAGAGAAGTAAAGATGCTTAGATGTCTCAAAGTTATTAGTTTCTGTTTTGTGGTTTGCAGAGTGTTATTTTAACTGAAGTTTGGTTCTTATTTACAGGGCCCTATTTGCATTTTAAATCCAGCACACAGACTTTCCAGATGTGTTGATTTTGGCCAGGGTAGACTTAGTTTTCTTCATAGTAGCTGATACAGAGCCATGTTTTCGTCATGTTCTGGAAACAGTGTTGGTAACACAGAGATGTTCTTGTTACTGCTGAGCAGTGCTTACCAAGACTCAAGGCCTTTTCTGCCTCTCACACCACCCCAGCAGCCACTAAGCTGTGTGTATACAAGAAGTTGAGAGGGAATACAGAAGGCTCCAACTGACCTAAGGAATATTCCATACCATATAATGTTGTCTTCAGCAAATAGAAGATAGGGGAAAAGGAAGGAAGATGTTTGGAGTGATGGCATGTGTCTTGGTTACGCATGATGGACACCTGAGTTCCTGGGGATGGCTGAACACTTTCCTGCCCGTGGGAAGTGGTGAATTAATTCCTTGTTTTACATTGCTTGCATGTGCAGCTTTTGCTTTCCCCATTAAACTGTCTTTATCTCAACCCCCAAGTTTTCTCATTTTAGTATTCTGATTCTCTCTCCCATTCCACTGGTGGGGGAATTAGTGAGCAGCTGCATGGGGCTTGGTTGTCACCTGGAGTTAGACTAGAACACAAGAGAAATTCATTAATTCTGAGGAAGTTGAGTGTCCCTATGTGAGAACCCAGAACTTTGACCACAAGATGGTTGCACCTTTACTACACAGAAACTGGAAAGAGCTGGATTTAACTGAGACGTTTATTAACATATGATAATCATAATTCTATTCTGTTAATGTCAAAATCAAGAGGATTATTTTGAAAAATTGATTTCTGAAACATTTAAAATTTCAAGAAATTTACTTCTCATTCGGGGGGGTGAGGAAATTATTTTTCTGCCCTTCAGAAATATTATACCACTTGGCTCATGTATATTTTGAAATATACTTCTCAAAACACTCTAGTTTGTGTTCTTTCATTATTGTTGTGTATATAAAGCACTAAGAAGTCAACTTGCTTCTAATTTCAGATTTCTACTGCTTTATGTGACACATGATTCAGTGAAATCTGTTCTATCTGTTATACAGCAACATGAGTGTTCAATTTTGTTTGCCTCAGATTTTGTTGGCAATCACTCTTCCCATGTCTCTAAATCTCTGATAATAGAAGAGCAGTTTCAAGAAAACCTGAGAAGCCTGAACACACACAGGTCCATGGGACTTGACAAGATGAATCCCAGGGTCCCAGGAAAATTGACAGATGTAGTCATTAAGCTCCTCTATCACATTTGAAAAGTCGTGGCAGTCAGGTGAAGTCCCTGGTGACTGGGAGAAAACAGAATATTACAAGCACTGTCAAAAAAGGTGATAAGAAGCACCCTGGGAACTACCAGCCTCATCTCTGTGTCTGGCAAGATTATGGAACAGATTCTCCTTGAAGTTATGGTGAAGTACACAGAACACATGGACAAGGGAGTAGAGAAAACTGACATGGCTTCACCAAGGCCAAATTCTGCCTGACTAATCTAACAGTGGCCTTCTAAGATGGAGTGACTGCCTCAGTGAATAAGTGAAGAGGTTTGGTTGTTATCTACCTAATCTTCTGTAAGATCTTTGATATGGATCCCCACAACATTTTTACCTCTAAGTAGGAGAGAAATGTATTAGATGGATGAACTGTTAGATACGTAAGGAATTGGCTGGAATGGCCACATTCAAAGAGTTACAGTCAATGTCTCAGTGTTCAAATGGAAATCAGTAACAAGTGGTGTCCTTCAAGGGTCCGTATTGGAATGAATACTATTTAAAATCTTCATCAACAGCATTTTTAGTAAAATTCAAAGAATCCTCAGCAAGTTTACAAATGACACCATGCTAAGCTTCTGCACCTGGGCCAGGGCAATCACCAACATCAGCTCAGGATTGGTTGAGAACACACTGGCAGAGGATAACTTTGTTAAAGTCACAAATTCACACTAACTTCATATCAAAACCTGGTTTTTGACAAAACCTTTGATGTTTTGTTAAGCAGTGGAAAACACTCATTTGTGACAGAGACTTCATGGATTTTGGTTTTGGTTTTTTTGGTCAGTGCACACCCAACCATTCTTTGTGTCCACTTGGGTCTTTGAATCAAAACACACAGAAAAAGCTGAACCCCTCCTCTAATGAGGGGAGACATCTTAAGCTTGAATTAGTCTCTTATCCAGGCCGAAACTATATTTAATTAAATATTAAGTTATGCTAATCTTAATAAACATGTTTCCCTTTTGTTGTCTCAGCCTCCTCTACAATTGTGGTTCAGAGTGACCATCTTAATTTCACCTTGATTTCCCCTAAATGTGGAATTAGGGCACAGAAAGAGGGGAAGTGATTCAAACATGTTTATCCAACAAACCAGCAACAGAACTGGGAACTGAAACCTGGTCTCATGAAACCTAAGGTTGTCAAATGCTTGCCAAAATCCAAGTTTCTAGATGACCTTTGCAGATTCATGCCCATAGCAATACCTGTGATAGAAAATACAACATATGAACCATAGGTATGAAATTAAACCTAGAAAGGGAGTTCACTTCTTCCAGGAAACACAGGAGAAATTAAATTTCCTTACTATATAATGTGGATCTCAGGATGTATTTCTTGTGAGTGTTACAGAAATGAAGCAGGGAAATACATAGAAGAGGTACAAAAATAAGCTCTCTTCATCATTTCTAAACACTTTACACTGTAATAGACAGGGACTTTTTAAAGCAAAATCATCCAAAAACCAGGAGTCTGCTTCAGTCTCCTGCTTAGCTGTTGTGCACAGTAACCTCAGGCAGCTGGGATGTTATAAAATTGAATTTCTATTTAAAGAGCTAAATTGGAACTTCCTGTATCACCTCCCAGTTCAGCTACTTTAAAAATGAGGGTATCATATAAAAGCTGGCGAAGGTCTGCAGAAACACTTAAGCTTTGCAAAGAGAGACTTAAATTTCATATTACAGAGTGAACTCTGGAAATAGATGAAAAGAAACCTACAAAGATCAAATACTTTTCACCCTTTTGGCAGAAGGTGTTATCATTAGTAGTAGCGGGTGGGTCACAGCCAGCAAATCCAGCCAGCTAACTTGGGCCAGCGATATTTCTATTCAAACTTAAAATAATTTCTCAGATAAATGTTTTAGTAAGATTTTATCATACCACTTGCCATATAGAGGTGAGATTGGTGAAGGCAAAACCTCTGAAGCAGTTTTACAGCATTTTAAAATATGTAATTAGGCTAGAGTGCACTGGATAAAAGAGTTCTTTTTTTGAAACATAACTTGTTATGAGACTTTCCTTCCCATCCCAGAGTTGAGCAGAGAATGAGGAAGAAAAGGAGAATGCAATGGGAAAAGGGAGCTAAGATACCCCAATTAACATTCATCTTGTCTAAAACAGATAAATAAAGCATCCTAGAACAAGGAAATAAACTGGGCTGTAAATCTGTTTGCTAGTGTGACAACTAAGTGTTGGGACATTGACATTCATCCTTGCCTTTCCCTCTGCTCATTGTCTATTCAGGGATGGTGGGAGAAGCTCCATGTTAAAGGAGTGTTACAGTGCTAGACAGGAAAAAGGGAAGTCACTTMTCTATACAGCTTCCTTCTGTCACAAGGCCTGAATAATTTATATTATCCCATAAAACCTTCACGAAGGCTTCTAACATGTTAGAAGTATGTTTTTTGGACAGAAATGTAACTTTAGTTAATTAACACCTCTTAATCCATCTCCTTTAGACTTAATAGAGTCAATAGGATTTCACAGTAACAAATAGGCTCAAGGGCATTGAAAAGTATGTTACACCAGTTCTTTAATGTTGTATTAGTGCTCTGTTAATCTTACCTATAGTGCAAATCCTCATAACATATATGTGTCTTACACTACCAGCATTTTTGGGTTGTGCTGCTGAGTTAGGCAATTCGATTCGATCAAAATTTAATTGTTCCAACGTGGTTATCATCCTTGAGGAGAATTATTGTATAGATACTGAGAATAGCTTGCTATACCACACTACAAGATTTGCAGCTTTGGTTAGACTTTGTTTCCTTTGAGTAAAGTTTCAGCATTTTTTCTATGGAAACATTATTTACAGATCACCATGTTGCAAAATACAGGTTATTTTCTCATCTTAGAAGCATGGGAAATGTGTATTAGAGTACTTACTAAATGGGGATTTTTTAACATGTCTAGTTGTTTTTCATGTATTATTTTTTCTTTAGATTACAGTTACATGAAATTATGCMCCTTTTGAAGAGAACCCTTTTTTACATCCCATCATGTAGTGAGGTGATATCTCCTTCACAATGCTCCACCGCCAGTGCTCACCGAGTAGCAGAAAGTCTCTATGATGTGAAGTTACTGCTTCATGTCACTCTGAATTATATCACAGTGGGTGATAGAAATCTGCACATGAACAGAAGCCTCCCAGAGGAAAATCTTTTCATTAGATCTCAACAGCCTCCCAGCCTCCATCAGTCTACAAAGCAAAATTCCCATTTGATCATGAACTCAGCTCTCTACAGGACAGGGCATATTGCAGCACTATCACATAATGGTTTAACTCTGCGTTGTTGTCAGGAGTACTTTGGCTTTCAATATGTATTGGAGGAATTTTTTTTTTGACCAGCAGTGCAAAGAGACATTCTTTACTTTTAATTAGTCATCACCTGCAAATAAATCAAATTTTGAGAGGTGAATGTCATCTATTTTCAAAGGAGTCTTTCTAATCCAGTTCAAATAATTAATCATTGATTTAAATAAACTCTATTGATCAAGTTCATAAATGTTCTTTTTTTGATTCAGTTAGATCTTTGGAGTAAATGAGATGGCATCCAAACACTTTTCAATCTGTTGATTTAATTCTTCACTTGTCATCCTCTCTTTGTCATCCACTTTTATATTCAGATAAATTATTGGCATGTGCTTTCCTAAATGCCATATAAATGAGCATAGTTTAAGTAAGATATTTGATTTTATTTTTCTGAAAAGCCTTTTAAAAAAGCAGATCTGTAGGCACGAGAGAAAGAAGGGGGGGAAAAGTATTCAGAATAGATTGAAAGCTGGCTTCTTGGTTTATTTCATAAAATATCTTTTATAGTTGTTGCCTTTCAAATTATCAGACGTAGTGATGCAGCTGTTTTCAGTTTGCTGAATTTCCATTTCTTCATAACAATAACAAAATCTTTTTGATCATGTAGAGTGATAATCACCTCCAACACCCTTCCCCCAACCCCAATGCAGGCGACTTTTTGGCCAAAACTAGTAACTTAGACTCCTTTCAGAATCAATGAAGTGATAACAAAACCTCTGGATATGATTCATCCCACCTTGCTTGGAAAACTATCTCTTGGCAGGATGAATTAATTTCAGGAGGACACCCTTCTCACTCCATGTATCTTCATCCAGAAGATAAGAGGCTAATGTGTATGTCTCAAACACCCATAGCCAGATAGCTGTGGAGTCAACCAAGGACTGTGCGTAATAACAGACAAGAGTTGTTAGCAATAGGAAAGGACTATTAATATTAACATGATGTGAAAAAGAACAAGGTATGGCTGGAGAAGGGGGCTCATGCAGAGATAGGGCAGCACTTTTTTGGGAGAAACATCCTTGTTCTAGTCCACAGAGAGAAAACAAAAGAAAGACGGTAGAAGTGTAGTGAGGCCAGGAAGTGAGAATGGACTGTAGGGGGATATCAAGACCACCCAAGAACCCCAAAGCCCTCTTACCCATTTCTAGAAAGGTCTGAAAGAATGGACTGCACGTGGTAACTAATCTGCATAGAAAGCAAGAAAACCTATCTTGAAGTCAGAGAAACTTACTCATAAAAATGTACCCCACCAAGCCTGGGTGGTGACCTCAGGACTCTGCACATCCCATCAGGGGGACTGATGTATCTGGATCCATGCTGAAATCAGGATTGACATCCCATAAGCTGGATTGACACGGAACCCAGGACTGGCACCTCATCAACTGGATCAACGCTGGAACCAGGACTGGCAGTCTCTTTTTCTCTCTCTTTTTCTCACTTTCTTTCTCTTTTTCTCTCTCCCTCTTTAGTTCATCTTTTCCTTCCTTTCTTCCCTTTCACCCTACCCTTCTATCCAAAACCCACTGCTCTATGCTTATATGGTCATCTGGTCCAACCTCCCTGTTCAAGCAGGGTCATCCCAGAACACAGGATTTCAAGAACCAGACAGTTCTTGAATATCTCCAGTGAGGGAGACTCCACAACCTGTCTGGGCAACCTGTTCCAGTGCTCGGTCACCCACACAGGAAAGAAGTTCCTTCTCATGTTCAGGTGTGTCTTGGGGTAATTTTATGATAATACTGTATTTCCTTGTTGTCTGCTTTACGCCCAGAAATGGGTCCCATAGCTTTAAGCTGGGTCCAGAAGAGGAGGGAGAGAAGCCAGGCAAATTCTTCAGTGCAGTTTGTGTTCAAGGGCTCACACACACTCCCCCTCGTTCTCACCTCTGCAGAGCCAAGGGAGTACCTTCCTGCTTTTAGCTAGCCTATTACCTGAGGCAGGAAATTTTCCCATACTGGCATACCTGCATACCAAAATCCTCCAGAACTTCTTCTTCTTCTTCTTCTGGAACTGTTTGGCCTAGCTGTGATCCGAGAACCAGATCGTTGGACCCCGTGGACCAGCAGGGAAGCTTCAGGGACACCGCATCCCGGCCTCCAACCTCGGGAGGGGCCAAGCCTGCTGCAGAAAAGAACTCTGAATCCACCAGCTTTCTCCGCAGCGAGGCAGTTTATAACCTAACATTACTCATTTGTTTCCTGTGCCTTGCCGGCACTCTGCTTGTTAAATAAATAGTTTTTTTCACTTTCATCCAAGAAATTCCTTTCATATTGGTAGGGGAGGGAGTACTGAAACCTGTCTTCTGGGGAGGAGATATTCCTTCCAGAGCGTTTCCCCCTAAACTTGTCTCAAAACCAAGACAAAATTTGGTGGCCACCTTACGTGGGGCTCGAGAAAGTGAAAAAAACAGTAATAATTACATTCTGGTTTTAAACACTTTGTATTGGGGTACAGTGGTCAGTAGTCACCATGCTGTTTGATGTAATAATGTCTCTGTGGTCCCTAGGCATGTTTGCCTGCCCACAGATAGGGGCAATTTTGTCCCTGGTGTTAAACTTTTACATAGCAGTGATACGAATTAGGATTGCTGTATTGATGTGCATTGTAATAATGGTTTATAGAAGGTTAACAGAGGTACTGGGAGCTGTTGAAAATGTGTACGCTCTGCTGCTTCTCCGTCCTAGTCTCAGTAGCCTGCTTTGGGGGTTTATCAGTAATTACACCCAGTCTGTTAGGGGAAAAGTAGGGGGTGATGTTTCCCAGCCCTTCATCTCCTTCTTCACCTTCAAATCTGGTACGTCACCTTTTGAGAATGTTCACTTTCACCTGAATGTTAAAGATACCACCTTCCTGGTGTTTTGTGTAGTAGGTTTCCTCTATACAGCTTGCAACTTTTCTAGAATCMGGGCTGAGATTTCCAGAGAGCTCTCCAGACAGCTGCCCCAGGCATGGAAAATTCTGAGTGGTGTAGGTTATGGGAGGAAATAGGCCAAACCCTGAAGGAATTCTCTGCCCCCATAGCATGGAACTTCCCCCCTAACCAAATTCAGAACCCAGCTGTAGTGGGGAAATATCTGAAAGAGAAGTGCAATGACAACTCTAATGAGAAGAAACTCATTGCAATATGCTGGGCCCTGGCTAATTCTTATCGCACACTGCTAGATACTGTAGGGCAGCAGATAAAGTCAGAGGGGCAGGAGCCTGAATCAGCAGAAACCCCAGTCACTCAGGCTGCAGCTAAACCAGACAGGGAGCCTAAACCAATAGCAATTGCTCCTGTCCAGAAAAGGAAACACAAAACCAAATCCATTCACCCAGTGGATGGTGACGGGGAGCCAGGATCCTCACAGTCAGCAGGGGAATCAGAACCAGAAATCATTATGGAGTCTTTGTCCATAGAAAACCTTCGCAGCCTAAGAAAGGATTATACCCTATGATCTGATGAATTTATATTAAGTTGGTTGATCTGCATCTGGGACACAGAATTATAATAAAAGTGGGCAATAATAAAATTCTGGATGGTACTGAAGCAAGGCATTTGGAATCTCTGTCACATGATGCAGATATCAACCAAGGGATGATGAAGGGCACCCAAAGCGCTCAGTCTCTGAACACAGTTCTTAAGAACTGTGAAGGTAAGACACCTGTGCCCAGAATATCTCCAGGCGCAGAAAATCCAGTGGAAGATCACAAAACAATGAATTAAATGCTTCAAAGAACGGGTAGTAGTAGAGATTATTTCCACAGAAGAAAACCCTAAAAATAATCCAGACCCTAATCCAAACCCTAACCAAAATCCAACCCTAAATCTAATCCTGATGCAAAATCTAACACTAAACATAATAAACCGAATCCAAAACCTAAGACTAAGCCTAATACTAACCCTAACTCTAAACCTAACCCTAACCTAAACCGTAAGCTAAAAAAAACCACTAAATTGATCTAACTCTAACCTAACCCCAACCAAAAACCTAACCTAACCTTAACAATAACCACAAGACCCCAACCCAAAACTAAACCTTAACCTAACCCTAAACGAAACCAAAGCCCAAAACCTAACACTAATCCTGACCCCTTATCCGGCCCCTAAAGCTAATGCTACACCAAAGAAAACCCTAAACCTAAACCGAACCCTAACCATAAATTCAGCCCTAACTAAAAACCTTCACCTAAACCAAACCAAATATGAAAACCTAAAATAACCCTAATGCTAAACCTAACCCTAACACTAAACCTAAACCTAACCCTAAATCTAACACTAACCCTAAACCTAACCCTAATTCTAACCTTAACCCTAAACGTAATCCGAACCCTAACCCTAACCTTAAGCCTAAACTTAAGCCTAACCCTACCACAAAACCTGACCAGAACACTAACAGTAACCCTAACCCCCTAACCCTAAACCCAAACAAAACCGCAACACTAACTGAAACCCAAAACTTAACACCATCCCTATTCCTAACACTAAAACAAATCCCAACAATAAACCTAAACCCAACCCTAAATATAACACTAACCCTAACCCTAATTCAAACACTAACACTAAACATAAACCTAACACTAACCCATATCCCGAACCCTAACTGTAACCCTAAGCCTAACAATAACCCCCAAGACTGACACTAACCTTAACCCCCTAACCYTAACACTAAACCAAAYCCTAAACCTAACCCTACCCCTAACACCAAAACCTAACAACAACCCTAACGTTAACCCTTGGCCTTAGCCTAACCATAAACCTAACCATTAACCGAAAACCTAACCCTAAACCAAACCCAAAACCCAAACCTAACCATAAACTTAGCCCTAAAAGAAGCCCTGACCCAAAAGCGGACCGTAAACATAACCCGTTACACCTAAAGCAAAACCTCAACCCAACCCAAATTGCAAATTGAACTCAAACCCAAAACCTGACCCTAAGCCTAAAGCTAACCCTAAACCCAACCCTACAAAACACCGWCCCCGCCTGGCTCCATGAATGCACAGGCAGGTTCGGTATTGTAGTTGAGTAGCAAAGAGACCCGGAATGGAATTTGCTTTTTCTTCATTCCGAGAGTTTATTACATCTTCACCCTTGAAGGACAAGCAAGCAAATTCAGAGGACAATGGCTCACCAACAGTTTTTCGCGGGGCTGGGGGAAAGGTGGGAACAGGGAGCAGGGACCAATGGAAGAGCCCTGGGGGAGTGGCAAGGGGCCAGGACCAGCAGCCAACCGGGAAACCCAAACCRGAACAAACCAACCCGACAGAACCACGCACCCCGGGAGAAGCCCTTTGATCACTTTAACTCCAGCAACTAAACCTAAACATAACACTAACCCTAGACGTAATTCACGCTATAACAGTAACCCTAACCCTAAATCTAAACAAAACCCTTAACCAAACCCTAACCGTAACCCAAACCCTAAACCTAAGCAAAACCCTGGCCATGACCATAACCCTGAAGCTAACCCTAATCCAGAGCGAAACCCTAACCCTTACTCTGCCCCTAACCCTAACACTAATACAAACCCTAAGCAAGAGACCATAACCGTAACACTAAACCTAACCGTGAACCTAAACGAAACAATATCCCTAAACCTAACCCTAATCCAGAGCCAAAACCTAACCCTAACCTAAATCCTAAACCTAAATGTAAATCATAACCCTAAACCTAACCCTAACCCTTACCCTAACCCAACACTAACCCTAACCCTAAGCCTAACCCTAAACCCTAACCCTAACCTGTTACAATCCAGTTTAAACCCAGAAAAGCAAAGAAAACTAAGTCTCTGTGCATAAACCGGAAGGAACTTAAAAGGTTCAAAATATTCCCAGGAACAAGATTAAAACCAAACTAGGTTAAATGTTGATGCCAAAAAATTGATGTATTTTATTTCATAGTAGAGAGGCAAAGAGAAGGAAAGAGAAAAGAAAGAAATAGAAAAATAAGTGTGAATGGCTGGGTTGGGGGGACAGGGAGAGGTGACAGGGGTTAGGTAAGCATATCACCAATCCAAGGGTCCCAACAACATCTCGTTGCTCCCCTCCATCTGGTCTTCTGGTGGTGAGGGTCCCCCATCGCCGCCGTGGCCATGCCGCCGCATGCCGCGCCTCGCTGCCACACGCCGAAGAGTACAGAATCCCGTGGATTAATATACGCTTTGGGCCAGGTGGGAACACCCACGTGTCTCCCCTGCAGGGGCTGGCTTGACACACTGTCCCTTGCAACACTGAGGGTCTGTTGCATCCCTCTCTGGTGCTCTGGTGCAGGGTCTGGGGACCCCTTTGAGGGGGGCCTCTGTGRTGGGCCGTGTCACCCCCTTCTGCTGTGGATAAGGTTTCCCCCACCCCAGGTGAGAGCCCCTCAGCTGGGCTCCTCTGCACAGTGGAGGATGGGCAGTCACTGCGCCTCTGACCAGAGGCTTTTTTAAGATACTCAAAGCGTCTCCTCCCCCCACCCTTTTGGTTCTAGGGTCTGTTCCAGCCTGGCAGCTGATAGCCCTGGGGCTGTGGTCTCCGCCTTGGAGGTGTTAAGTTTGTGCTTTGTGAATGTCCCCAGCCCTGAGTTGTTACTTTATCTAATCTTCATCAGCGAGTCCTGTAAGGCCTCAGTCAGGGCCCCATTCAGGGTGCAGTAGTCTTCTCTGCAGCTTTTGCAATACAGTTTTAAAAGTCCTTCGTGAAAATGTTTAACCCATAAAGGATAATATTTCAGTCTCTGAAAGATAGGGCTAGGGTTGGGGGCAGGGTTAGGGTTAGGATTAGAATTTAGGGTTAGGGTAAGCGTAAGGGTTAGGGTTAAGATTTTGGTCAGGGTTGGGTTACAGTGAGGGTTAGGGTTTCAGTCAGAGTAAGGGGTCACTTAGGGTTAGGGTTTACAATTAGGGTTTAGGGTCAGGGTTACGCTTAGGGTTAGGGTTAAGTTTGGATTAGGGTCAGGGTTAGGATTAGGGTTAGGTTTAGGTTTAGGGTTAGGGTTACGGATAGGTTTGGGCATGAGTTACGGTTGGGGTTAACATCAGGATTTCGCTTAGGGTTAATTTGACAAATAGGGTTGGGGTTGTGTTCGGTGTTGCATTTAGGATGGGGTTGGGTTTAGGGGGAGGGACAGTGAGGGGTCGGGTTAGGGTCACGATTAGGGTTAGGGTTATGCTTAGGGTTAGGGATAAGATTATGCCTGGGGTTATGGTTTAGAAAACTACAAACCCCACAGATCCATGGATTTTGACAATGTGAAAGGCATGCCAAGGGAACGTGACACTGCCCAGGACATGCTCTCTCCGCTTCTTTTGGATATGAGACAGACTTAGACAAATGCCTGATTTCCACCTCTGCCTAGGGTCAGGGTTAGGGTTAGACCAAGGGTTAGGGCTCAGAAAACCACAAAGCCCAGAGCTCCAGGGACACTGACAATGCAAAAGGCATGCCAAGGGGAGCATGGCACTGCCCCAACCTTATGCCCAACTCAACTTTCTGCTTGGCACCCAGCCCGATGCCAGATTTCCAGCTCAGCCTAGGGTTAGGGGTACACCTAGGGTTAGGGTTACGCCTAGGGTTAGGGTTCAGAAAACCACAAAGTAAAGA
>RAHM01000822.1:6280-23223 GCA_003713295.1 Parotia lawesii | reverse complement strand
AGGATGAGAGGATTACGATCTTTCATTCCAGTGGTAACCTTTTCCACACCAGGGAAGCAGCAACGTGGGAGCTGTTCTTCCACTTTCTTTAAGTAGGAAAAGAGTACTTCGAAAAACATATCAGTTAATTTCTGCTTGAAAAGATAGCTTACAAATCAGAATTATTATCCATCACAAAAAGCAATCAGAACAATGCAGGGGGTCACAAGGTGATACGGTAAATAAAACTAGTTTTAACAGTGAGGGTCCAGGACTGCGGCAACATTCTGAATAACAAAAACAGAAGAGTTTTATGGACCAGCTGCAGGAACGACATGCCTAGCCCGCAGCCTTTCCAGCACAAGCCGGTGCAAATGCTGCAGTCCCCCCACCCCTAAGGAAGGGGCCACCTGTCTCCCCAGGTCTTTACTCCAGCACAGCATTGGCTCACCAGGGTCTGCAGCAGATGGGAGCCCTGGCTGCAGCGGCATGGGTCAGGCAGCCGCATGGCTCGCAGAGGTCTGCCAGCCCGTCTCCTCACTTCCCATATGCAGAGAGCTGCGCTCGCCTCACCAGACCCACTGTGTCGCCAGCGCCGTGTTGGCCACAGCTTCTCGGCTCTGCCATGTGCTCGCCGCCTTGTGCTCGCCAGCGCTGCTACGGCACTGCACCCCCGTGGCCCTGCACCCTCCCCCCCCCGCCGCATCTGCTGTTGCCACAGCACTCTCGCAGTGGGCAAACGGAGAGGGAACACGCTACCAGGAAGGGCCTCTTCGGCTCCAGCTGATGCCGCATGGCATGGGGTAGCGCGAGCTCTTCTACGATACCGTCCAGTTTCCCTCCAGGGTCAAACGGGTCGGGGGATGAGGGGCCATCTTCTGGTTCTCCTCCCACAGCCCCGACAGACTTACGATCGTTTGCTGGCAGCACAGAAGGGGTCAGCATAGCTGCCATGGTGGCACAAGCGTCTTTCTTTGTCCGGTCTTTGGGTGCCGCATGCACCATGAGTGCCTTGCACACTGTCCTCCACAGATACAAAAGCTCCGTCAGCGCTGCGTTGCCTTGCGCAACTCGGTCCCACACTTCCAACGAAAAGGCGGTGCTTGGGTTTAGAGTGGGCACTTTGGACACCGCCCAATGCAGCATAATTTTAAGCACGGACTTTCCACGTTTTTCAAGTAAACAAGACATAAGTTCGAAAACATGGCTGTCCGATGAGGACTGTCCAGCCCCCATGCCCCCCATGGCTCACCTACAACTTGCAGGGATTGATTGCTGTGAGCTTTCCTGCTTCTTTCTACAGCACTTCAAGTTCCACGGGGCTCACTGACGGACGCCCAGTTTGGCGTATAATAAGCTTCTCACACAGGGCACCATTTGTTGGTGATTGAGGCACGGACCCAGACTGGCAGGGAATCTGAATCGTTTATTCAAAGGAATGAGCTGGTTTTATACACTTTTCCAAGGCACAGTATTTCCTTACATGGTAATTCTCACTACATGACCTATCCTGTGTTGCCACATCAGCAACACACTTTCTAAATGTCCTTCAATGGGGTGATCACATGCTGTTCACCCATCCGTCAGCTCCTGGCAGGCTCCTCTCTGTAGGGGTCTGCCGTGTGACACCTCCTCCCCCCAGGGTCCGGTGGAGACAAGCTTCTCTGTGCCACCATGTGCTTCTTTGTGCTGTCATGTGCCTCTGCAGGCACGTCCCACAGCCCGCAGCTCAATTCTATCTTATCTCTCCCCACAAAGTACCTCAGCCAATGGGGAAAGAGAGAGGGAAATGCAGCTCGGAAATTAGGATAAAAAGGAGGCTGCGCCCTCCAAAAATTTGAGAGACCCCAGGGGAATGCCCCATGGCCTCTCCCTTTATTCGAATAAAGTAACAGGACTCCTCTGTCTCCTTTTTGGACATAAATCTGTGGTATTTGTGGATTAATTTTCCTGACAGTAAGAGAAAAGATAGAATAAGAAGTAATAATGTAATTCAATAGCTATTACAATAATGAAAAATATAAATCCAATTGCAGTCATGAATTCAATCCTTATTAGTAAGTGCTCCCACCCTGTGAACCCAAAAATCAGGTTTTTTTAATGGGTAGTATGTGTGAGGGGTTCCCAATATTGTATTTTTTGGATGTTGACTTAATATGTATTTTGAAATTTAGTCGTAGAATTACACAGCAGCTCTTAATTTTTAAATCCTATGGGGGAGAGGGGTATCCCCAGTATTGCCATGTGTCAATCAGTTAAATTACAATGAGATTCTCAGCTCCTGTAGCATAATTGCACCCTGAAACAAATATGAATGGGTTTGTTGAAGATGTGTGTTTACATACTTCAAAGGTTTCAAAATGAGTTTTTCTCTTGACTACATTGTCTAGGTTTGAAAGACAGGTGTCTGCCAAGGAAGGCAGGAGCCTCCCTTGAAATGGAAAATGCAACCCCCTTCCCTCCGAATTATTATAATTTTGAAATTAAGGGGCTTTCAGGCAAAGATATGAGGGATAGGAATAACAGTTCTTTACTAATATATATATACATATATGTATGACAAGGCAAACAAGCAACAATAACAATGGCAGTAACAGCAAACAGAACCACAAACCCAGTGCCAGCCTCTCTTGGCTGTCAGGCCCTTTCCCTGTTGGTGCAGTTAAGGTCACAGCCGGCAGGGGCACTGGCAGCTCCTGGCGAGCAGGGCAGGTGCGATGGTTCCCCCGCGGCTGCAGGGGGCGCTCCAGTGCGAGCTCGGGGAGCACATGGTAATGGCGGCTCGGGGTCCCGGGAGGGATGGACGAAAAGCTTCACAAACCCCCTGGGCAGCTGATCCCAGTGCCCGGCCGGACCCTCGGGAACAGCAGGCTGGAACAGCAGGCTGGAACAGCAGGGACAAGCACAGATCCCGGGTGGCAGACGAGATGTATCAGACTCCGGAGCTGCAGCAGGAACCCCAGGAGGTCTCAGCTGGCAGGGCGTGTGGGCTACAATGTAGCGAAGGCTAGAAGACATGGCGGGGGCAGAGCGGCTGCGGCCCGGCTCCCAGCGGGGCAGGCAAAGTTGGGCTTGGAAATCCCGGGTTTCTCCAGTAGAAGGAAGGCAGCCGAAAGCAGAAACCTCCAGCCCTGACGAACTCCTTCTGAATGCTGAGAACACTAACCCACCCCGGCTGTACCCAACCCCCCAGCTGAAAGAGAGTAGCCCCTGGACCCCTCCCTCTGTGGCCAGGTCTTTTGTTTCTCCCAAGCACCCAGCAATTTGTCGCCCCGGCAACATATATGGGGAAAAATTCCTCGAGAAAAAAAAAAACAGAAGGGGAAACTCCCAAAACCCCAACATACATCCACATACAGTTGGAAGAATTTCATAGGTAGTATTCCTGTTCAGCTGGGTAATTCTATATATCCCAAAAGGTTAATTTTTACCATACAAAATTCAAAAAGTATAAAAAAACCATTTTCATACAAAAGACTTCCATGCAAACACATCTTTACATCAGGGCTATGCTCTATTTTTCAGGGAATAGATTCTAGCACTTGATGGTATTTAATTTTGACACAAAACAGAAACTGTAGCTTTATTATTGGTGGGATTAAAAATGATTTTTTTTTCAAATTTAGTTGTATTAGTGTAAGAAATCTTTTTTTCTTTTGAATTTTAGCGAGCAAATTGCTCTCAACACACTGCGCAAATAACTAAGAAGCATGCGTGCAGTAGTGTGTTAGGGTTACCACATTGATTAGCATAATTAAAAGAAGCAAGGTAAAATTAAAATGCTCTTCTAAGACATCAGAAACTCAACAGTACATCAGAGATGTTTAGGTGGGCTTGAGAGTTGGTAGAAGGTTTTTATGTATTTTATCCATTCTCTGTTTGCAGTTCATAGCTATCCCTCCTGGTTTAGGAAGGGGGATAATTACTTTTCATGTAACTTTTTGTGTGTGTGTGTGTTCTGTTAGGATTCTTTAGTTCACTAATTAATAACTTTTAAAAATTTAGCCAAATTATAATAATTCTAAAGCCTTCTGAGGTAGAATTGGGAACGTCAATACATATATGCATGATTTCATATATGTATAAATTCTTGTACCAACTTTGAAGATAAAATCAGTTGAGACAAATTATACATCTATAAGATTTTTTGTCACACCATATTTTTTCTGTAAAATGATAAAAGAAATCAAACTTAACAATACAAAAAATGCTTTGACTAATATTTGATCTCCCAACAAGTCACTTGTGATGAAAACACAAACAAATTACAAACATTAACAAATTGACACTGCAAGCAATTGTGGTGACAATTTAAAAGTTCCATTGGTTCTCTCACAGCTTCATCTCATGTGTTGGTTGGTTCCTATAAAAGAAAAGTGAAAATTCGGCCCGCTGCAGACTGATTATTAAAAGGAAGCAAAAACTTCTTTTAGCTAACACAAAGTGACAGAGCCTAAGTGAAGAAATGGTTATCACATCTAGGTGTGAATTTGCTGGCAGTTTCTCTGCTCCCAAACTCATTTTCTTTATCTTCGGTGTGGGGATGTTTGAAATTTCTAGAAAAAAGAAAAAAACAAGCTTCCCATCAAAGTATTCCTGAGTGAAACAAGTTGCTAATTGCATCAACTTATTATTCAGGTGGAGTTTTAGCTTTTATTTCATGAGGTGCATGTTGCACCACTTTTGTTGTTTCCCACAATTTTTCTGTGGGGTCTCCTCCGATTAATTAATGTTCAGCCAAGGGAGTGAGACTGCTTTTAAAATTTTTGCAAGAACTGCAGCTTGTGAATTATGGCGTACTTTAGGCACTTGAGCTGCCTTTCTTTCAGGGCTTTAGCAGGCTTCTGCTTTTTGCCCTGGAACAATGAATTGGCCTTATCAGTTTTGCAGATAACAGTTGCTCCTTTTACTCCAGTGATTTTAACTTTGCCATCTGCTCAGTTTTCCAGCATTCTACTGAATTGGTATTGACTGGATTTCAATTTTGCCAGGTTTATGGCCAAATTTTAATATTTCAGTAGCCATACCTGGCACTGTTTTAGTAGCAATTTGCTGACCCTTGCCAGTTTTAATTCAGGGTCGACATGCTACTTCCTTGTTATCAGATTTCAATGCAAACGTTTTGCTTTTTATCAGAGCGATTTTGCTACATTCTCTCAATTCCTCTGCTGAACACAACAAAAGAGGTCTAAGACCACGTTTCAGAGAATGTTACAGGTTTAACACTTCCATTTTTCCGGTAAAATTCTCTCTCATTTGCATTCCAAAGCTTTCTGTGAAGCCTTTGGACATGATGATCAAGTTCAGCAGCAGGCAATGGCTCTGTCGGTAGCCTCTTTTTTTTTTTTAACTTTTGCCCTGCCAGCGGGGTAGAGAATCAAGCAACAATCGCTTGGATATTACACCAATTATTTTTGTGCTCAATCCAATCCTGGTAGAAATGGTTTGGCACCCAATTTGTTAAACAAATTTTTAAAAGCTTGTGCATTATGTTTTATGTTACCACAAAAGTGGGATTGAATCATTCCCAGAGGGTGCCCCTGATGCCTTAGGTTTTTAACTTTTATATTTTTCAAATCCTGTACTGCTTAGTGGGTAACTGAAGTTTCGTGTGGCCTGTTAACTACTGTTCTCTCATGCTGGTTAGACATAACAAGCCTCTCTAGGTTTGCTCTTCAAGGACACCAGGCCCCAAAATGTGTAAGCTTAAGCCGGGGCCGGGCGGGGGGGAGCAAACTTGGGGTAATTACGTCATTAACTGAGGTTATAATTGGAGAATTAACCCTGATATGCAAATGGACCAAACTTATAAAAGTGTGAAGAACCCATGACCCAGGGTCCATCTTGGGTGTAGCCTTTTGACTGCCCAGGGTATAGCTTTGAAGGCCCTTCAAAAAAATACCTACTTTTATTCTCTTATTCTTGTCTAGTCTCTGTTTTTAGGTGGCCACCTCAAGGCATCACCCCATATAAAATTACAGCTAATTTCCAAAATGTTGCTCCTTCACTCTGGGAAGGTACCTTGTGTATACAAAGTTACATCACACAAACAGTGTTATTCTTTTCCAGGGTGTACCTTGTATAAGTTACAGCAAAATTCCAAATTTAACTCCTTCTCACGGGAAAGTTACCTTGTTTATCAAAGTTACATTTATACAAAGTCACGTTTCTACAAAGTTATGTTAAAAACACCAGAGTAGTCTCTCTCAAGGGGCACCCCATTTAAAATATTTTCCACTGTCCCACTCCTTATACCACAAGAGCACCTAGTGTTTCACAAAGTTATAATGTGCACTTTGCTTAAAAACAAACAGATGAACACACAAAAGAGTCAGAAAGGTAGAAAGGTACCTTGCTTTGTTTTTCTTAAATGATCGATCATAAAAATTAGCAATTCATTGATTTTTTGGAACTAACACTCTCATTTTGAGGGTATCCTGTCAATCCATTGATGCCTGAAAGGAATGAGAGAGATTTGTCTTTACAAACAAACTGTGGATCTGCTGCTAGGTAAAAGCTAGATACTGAGAGGTGAAAGAAGCAATGGGAAGAACCATAAATTGCATAGGAAAAGAAAAAGGGGGTTATACATTAGAAGGGGATCTGTATTAGGCGATTTGGGAAGTCTGTATCTCTCAAGTACCTCAGCCAATGAGGAAAGAGAGAGGGAAATGCAGCTGGGAAATTAGGATAAAAAGGAGGCTGCGCCCTCCAAAAATTTGAGAGACCCCAGGGGAATGCCCCATGGCCTCTCCCTTTATTCGAATAAAGAAACAGGACTCCTCTGTCTCCTTTTTGGACATAAATCTGTGGTGTTTGTGGATTAATTTTCCTGACATGCCAAATTGATTTTTGCTTTTTTTGTTTTATATATTCTCTGTATTATTTACACATAAATTTGTAGCTCTGTAAATGATTTTGTATAGTTATATAGTTCCTAGCTAGTTTTCCCAGTACTTTTCCCTGCCCTGATAGGCAGAAAGACAAAACACATTCCAGAGCTCCAAGCTGGGGGTACAAGGCCCCTATCCTATCTTGGTTCTCCCTAGGAACCAAGGTTGAGACCAGCTCTTCGAGACATATTTTTATAAGCGAAGTTTAGTTCCCATCTGAGGGGGGAGGATTTAGGAGGGACTTGAACCAGGGGGAAATTGCATCACCACTTATGTCTCTAATTGGTGATTTTTGTCAAATATGCTAATTTGCTAAACTTATAAAATGGTATTCACCTCATGGAGGGGGCGCATTTTATGGACATTTTCCATATCTGCCCCTGGAGGCCTCCAATAAAGACCAGCCTTTATATTAACTCCTATACTAATATTATCTTGAAAGTGTGTTGTTTTATTTCCAGGTTCTTTAAGGCATCACTGTGACACCAATTAAAAATGTTACAAGCTGACTTAAGTACAGAAGAGCAAAGAAAATTAAGTCTCTGAATAAAACAGATTGAACCCAGTAATGCGGCGTGAGTGGGGGGGTGGAAAGAGTGCCACGTCCATCCCAAAAGCATGCCTTGGAGCAGCTTGGAGGGTGCCACGCAAACGCACTAGGACACACTCTGACACACCGTAGTTGGTGGATACTCACAGCCACTCACACACACAGAGCCAAATAGCTTCTGCAGCGTTGCCGGGGGCAAAGAGGTGGGAGGGGTCCTTTGTATAGAGTTCCAAGGGGTTTATTGAGGTCCCTGCTTGAAGGGATCCAGGGACAAAGAATGAAGAACATGGAGGGGTCCAGGGTTTTATCCGGGGCTGCACCGGGGGTGGGCAGAACATCATAGATCAATCTTCTGGGGGCCAAGGGGTGGAGAGGACGTGGGGTGACAGAACAGTGACCAGTGGGGAAGGCGAGGGGTGGAACAAGGGAACCAGGAACCAGTGGGGTATTAAGGAAAGGAGAACTATCTAGAACATGGACTTAAAAGGGGTAAAGGGGGTGGTCTTAGACCTCTGAGCCTGCCCACCAGTGGACCTCCACTGTTTTGGGGCCCTGTGGCTCCTTGGTCACTCCTGCGGTGGCCTCAACCATTGCAACACCCAGAAAGGTTCGAAATATACCCCAAAACTTGATTAAAGTGAAGCGAGGTTAGGTGTTGGTGCAAAAAAATTGATATATTTTATTTATTAGTAGAAGAGGGAAAGAGGGAAAGAGAGAAAGAAAGAGAGAAAGAAAGAGAGAGAAAGAGAGAAAGAGTGTTGGGGTTTTAGGAGTTCTCCTTTTGTTTTCTTTTTCTCTTAAAGAATTTTCCCCATACATGTTGCTGGGGGACAAATTACTGGGTACTTAAGAGAGACAAAAGACCTGGCCACAGGGACAGGGGTCCAACTGGCTACTCTCTTTCACCTGGGGTTTTCTCGTGTAGGGCGGGGGATGCTGCTAGATTTGAACTGGGAAAAAGGGGTTGGGTACAGCCCCTAGCTCTCTTGTTCTCCCAGCGTTTGCAGGGAGAGGAGGGCTGCCGTCGTGGAGAGAGTTCGTCGCCACTGCAGGCTTCTGCTTTCTGCTGCCTTTTTTCTACTGTGAGTGGAGCTTGCTTGCTAGAGCAGCTGTTACACTGGGACCCTAATGTCACTGTTGAGATGGGCACGACACATAAAGACCCCAGAACAGTTCCAGGCAAAAACCCATTTATTCTATGAAGCCAGTGTCATTTATACACTTTTGTATGTTTATCATTCATGTCACTTATCCATTGGTCACTTAACTACTACAATAAACTTATTGGCTATTATTTAACTGTAATATACCATAATTGGTTCTATGCATCATAAGCATTCTAAGCTTTCAGAAAAACACCAGGTGCAAGTTGATTGCTGTTCTCTCTCTGTATTGTTTAGATTTCTTGCTTCTGTTTCTCACGGTGTGCCGGTTTGGCCAAAATCTAGTAATATATCCCCTGAGAGAAAACCAGGTTACAACCACCCTTCCCCCCACCAGGTTTGGGAAAAAAGGAAATTTTTCCTCGAAGGAAAGTGAAAGAGATAAAAACTATTTATTTTAACAAACACACAGGAAAAGGATAATGATGCTAAATAATGAAATGAAATCTCTCGCTATAGAGAGAAACCTGGGAAGATTTCAGAGTCCTTCTGTAGGTGTGGTCTCTCTCCTCCTCGGAGCTGGGTCGGCGAGGGCCCACCCTCCCCAGGCCTCAGGGAGGAAATTCTCCTGAATGTGTTCTGATGTTGTTGAAACAGTCCAGAAGAGAAGAAGGGAAAAAACCAAAGTCCCAGGAAACAAAGTTCAGCTCTCTGTCTCACGCCGGGAAGGAAAAAAAACCAGCTGGCTGAAGAAAGCAAGCAGGGTGCTCCCTCCATGCTACCCGCAGCCAGAGAACGCAGAGGAGTGTATCTCTGTGTCCTTGAGAAACTGTTTTGAAAAGTTCGTTTGTTTTTTTTTTCTCAAGCTCAGTTTAAAGGCACAGAAAAGGCACAAAATTACTTTTTGGGCATAGAGCATGATAGGGGATACACACGATGGAGTCACCCCAAGACACACGGGTATAAACAGATTGTGCTAAGATCAATGTCGGAACCAGACAGGCTTGCTGACCTGCCTGTTAATTCCCACAGTTTCCCCTTTTTTGTTTTCAACCAGAAATGCAGCGTTTATGGTCCTCTCCAGGGCCCTTTGCAGAAAGGACAACAAACACAGCACAAGGGGTAAAATGACAAAGATGACAATCACAATCAAACATCCCATTTTCAGGAGATTTTTGACCCATCTGGTAAATTGCCAATTACCAAACAGAGCATTGAACCAATTAGATTCACTCTCTTAACTTTGAAACACTTATTTGTAGTTCTTTGATATTAGCAAACACCAATTTAGAGTGGTCAGAAAGATTCATGCAACACATGCCATCAAGTTCCTCACAACCATGCCCATGTACTAACAGCAAAAAGTCAATGGCAGCTTGATTCTGCAAAGTAGCATGTCTAATAGAATCTACATCAGTTAACAATCCTGATAAAGCAAGCGAAGTAGCATTAGTCTGTTTAGCAAGCCAGCAACCTAACTTATTCAGCAATCCCAGCGCCTTTGCTGCCGCCACCCCGGGACAAAAAAAGAAGATAAAACACATTTTTCCAAATTCCAGAAGTCAAGAGTGTCATCGCAGCCTCTTGCAAAAGAATGCAAGGACTGTTTGCTACAAGTTGCATGCGTGTGATTTGCAATCGTAGTTAAATTTGGAGCGAGCATAGTCAGGAGGCCAATAGTACATAGTCCACCAACAGCACGCAAGGGCATTGCAGGCCACGCACGATCTCTGCAAATCAGGAACACTCCTCGAGGCAATTTACGTGGAGTATGGTCTGAAGCAGCTTGGTAGTATGTAAAACCATCTTGATTTAGAACTGTTCAATCTCACCATGCTGAAGCATTCTGAAATACAGGATTTGCAGGTGACACGTCTTGAGTACTGGGACAACGTGGGTTCTCCCAGAACCAAGTCCGTGTGTAGTTAAAAAAGACACGCTGGCACCCTTATGGATCCCAGAATATCTATTTCTTGTAGCTCAAGGGCGGTAGGGAGTGCAACATCCCATACATCAATGTCCCGAAGACACTTTTTCATGGTACTACCACATGCAATTTTAGGAGCACGGCTATTGGCCTCCTGAATTATCACAGAAGGTTCAACCAGTACGCCAACCAAACGTGTGAAAAGGCGATTGTGGCGTTGTAAGAGATAGGCATAAGGATGATTGATTCAGGGCGTGGGCCAGGGTAAGCCACACATTGTCCTTTGGCATGGGGGGTAACATGGTAAGCCCTTGCTCTATCTCAACCTGAAGCAGGATCATCCAACAGCTGATCCACGCCATCATTATCTTCGGAAGGTTGCTCGTTGGTTTGTTGGTCCACACCATTGTGATCTTCTGAAGGTTGCTTGTAGGCCTGTTGACTCTTTTGATGTCGCAGATCTGGGCGAACACACCTTGCGGGTATCCAATGCACACCAGTATCTGTGGAAACACAAGCATACCCGCACCCCCAAGTGATAAGGTCCCACGGGCCTTCCCACTTGTTAGTAATTAAATCTCATACCCATACTTTCACTTGGGGCAGGTATGTTTTGCCTGTAGACTGCAACAAGAAAAACTTATTCAAAAGGACAGGATTATTAGAATTTGGTGGCACTGTAAGATGGTTAATTGTGTACAAAGCTTTTGCCAATAGGCTCTGTGGGGTTTCTCCAAGCATTCCTCCTTTCTGTTTTTCCAAAACATGCTTTGAAAGACCATGAGCACACTCGATAATACCTTGACCAGTGGGAGAATGGGGAATACTAAATTCATGTGTCACACCCCACATTTGTAAAAACTGTCGCGTCTTCTCAGAGACATAGGTGGGACCATTGTCAGTCTTCACAGAGGAAGGTATGCCCAAAACAGCAAAATCCAGCTGCCAACGTGCGATAGCATCATGACTCTTTTCTCCTGTGTGTGCAGATGCTCACATAGCAGAGGAAAAGGTATCAATAGAAACATGCACGTACTTGAGATGACCAAACTCAGCAATATGAGTGACATCTGTCTGCCAAATTTGTAAGGCCTGTAGGCCTCTGGGGTTGACACCTGCTGGTAAAGGTGCGGTGAACCCTTGACAGTCAGAACAGGAATTGACAATGTTATGAGCCTCAGTAGGCCTTAGCAGAAATTGCTTTTGCAATGTACGTACACTCTGATGGAAAAAATCATGTGATGCTTTGGCTTGTGCTATTTTATTAGGTTGAGGTGCTACCCACACAGGGTTGGCTAACTTATCAGTTCTGGCATTACTCTCTGCTATAAATCCTGGCAAAGTGGTGTGACTTTTTGTGTGTAAAATGTAATAGGGATGGACTCGATTCTGAATCGCACACCACAGGGTTTTCAGTAGCAGAAAAAGAGCAGCATTATTAACTTCCTTCAAAAATGAGCAATCAAGGCGCTGTGTAATGTCTGCAACATAAGCAGAATCAGTAACAAGGTTCAGTGGTACATGAGAAAAATGCTGGAATGCCATAGCCACGGCCTTTAGTTCAACAAGCTGGGCAGAGCCTGACTCGTGGCTTTCTAGCACCTGCCACCCAGACTCATCCTTCCAGGTGACGATGGCCTTTCCTGTTTTTCCTGATCCATCAGTAAAGACTGTAAGTCCTTGCAATGGCACACAACTGTTCTTTGGCTGTAAGAACAAATTGGTTGATTTTGCCAATTGCAACAATTTGTGGCTGAGCAGATGGTAAGCAATCTGCCCTAGAAAGTTTTGCAGTGTACTTTGTAAAGGAGCACTGTTTGCAAAACACCATTCAAAATACTCTTGTGGAACAGGAAGCACAATTTTTTCAGGGTCCTCGGCCATCAATTGCAGGCACCTCTGCCAACATTTGATAATCAGTTGGGCAATTAGTTCAAACAGTGTAGGTGCCATTTTCTTTGGCTGGTGAGGCAAAAAGACCTATTCCAAAACATGCAAGGGATCAGGCCATTGTTCATTCCACTGTCCAATGATCCCTGTAGGATGGAGATCTGGAATGACAAAAAAAAAACCAACGACATCAATGGAAGGATCTACTCAATATACTTGACAGGTGGAAACAGCATGTCGAACCTCTTCTAATGCTCATCGTGCTTCAGGAGTCAGGGTTCGTGGCGAATTCAAATCTGGGTCTCCTTTCAATGTATCTAACAATGGAGACAATTGAGCTGTGGTTAGCCCTAAATAAGGATGCAGCCAATTAATGGTACCTAACAATTTTTGAGCATCATTCAGAGTTTTAATTGAATTTTGGAACTGCACATCTTGATGTTGTATGGTTCATTCAAAAATTTTGACTCTTAAATATTTCCAAGGAGGGTGTCGCTGCACCTTCTCTGGGTCTGCTTGCAGCCCGTATGACTGCAATGCAGTGAGCAATTGAGGCTGAATCCTCAGCAGTTCCTCCTCAGCCGGTGTTGCTACCAATATATCATCCATATAGTGATAGCAATATGCACCAGGAAACTGTTCGCGAACAATAGACAAGGCTTGTGCCACATACCATTGACAAATGGTTGGGCTGTTTTTCATACCTTGAGGCAACACCTTCTGCTGATATCGCTTCACAGGTTCAGCATTATTAATTGAAGGCACTGTAAAGGCAAACTTCAGCACATCTTTAGGATGTAAAGGAATGGTGAAAAAACAATCTTTCAAATTAATAATCAAAATGTCCCACCCCGTAGGTATCATTGTGGGTGAAGGCATTCCAGGTTGCAAAGCACCCATGCTCTCTATCACTGCATTAATTCGACGTAAATCATGGAGCAATCTCCATTTCCCTGATTTCTTTTTGATCACAAAAACAGGTGTGTTCCAGGGACTTGTAGATRGTTCAATGTGTCCCTGCTGTAATTGTTCCTGAACCAATTCTTGAAGGGCGGCTAGTTTCTCTTTTGATAGGGGCCCCTGGTTTTCCCATATAGGCCGTTCTGTGAGCCACTGCAAAGGCAGTGTAGGGTACTGTGCGCCCTTCTGCACAGTGACCCCTATCAAAAATCCGTGCCAATTCTCACCCCTCAGGCCGCTAGCACATCTCTTCTCCAAAGATTCAAAGGTGCTGCAGTAACAAGGTCTGATTGTGGCTACTTGCCCTTCTTCATTTTTGACCAACACAGGCTGCTTGCGTAAATAACTTTGAGTTATTCCCCCCAACCCTGCAATAGCCAACCCTACGGACATTAAAGGCTACGTAGGAGGCCATGCAGAGAAGGAAATGATGGACACATCAGCACCAGTGTCAATCAAACCTTGGAGCCAGATGTGTGATGGACTGGCTTCAGGCAGAATCACAGTACAGGTCATATGCGGCCTTGGTCCGGAAATGTCCTTGGCCCAAAAAACCTGTGGCACCCTAGTGGATCCAAAACCTCCATCTCCATGAATTTGTTGATCTGTTCTGGGAACACACGACTTAAAAGGTACAAGTTGAGCAATGCAAGTCTTCTGGAATTGTAACAGGGGGTGTGGAAGTAGAAACCATAGCACAAATTTGGCCCATAAAATCAGCATCAATAATTCCAGGGTGCACAAATATTCTCTGTATAGTGGCACTAGATTTCCCCAAAAGCAATGCACTCAGTCCTTGGCCCAAAGGCCCACACACATTCAAGGGAATTTTGTACACCCGGTAAGAGTCCAAAGCTACTGTTGCTATGGTGGAAACATCCATGCTGCCTGCTCCCTTGGTGCTCCCTCTAAATTGGTCAAATAGGCCTGTAACAGTGACATTCCCCAGGGAAGTGCTTGTGTCCGCACGCCCTTCCCCTTTGCGCTCCTCTTCCCATTTCCCAACTGCCTCAGAGACTGACCATTAATATACTTGGATTAATGATATCTCGCATAATGACCAGGCTTTCCACAACGATTGCATTAAAAACTCCAAAATTTCTAACCCTCCTTTTCTTTTGTCCTACCTGTCTGTTTGCAATCAGCCTTTATGTGTTCCTGCTGCCTACATGTAAAGCATTTCTGGGATGGGTGCAGGACAGCAGCTAAAACAGACATTTTTTGTTCTACTGACCCGACTTTAGAGCAGGCAGTGACCATATCAGCTAGACTAGGATCCTCTTGCAGTGCTTCAATAATTTTCCTACAATCTTCATTTGCATTGTCCTTCGCCAATTGTTTGCAGAGGACTTGCTGCAAATTCTCATCTTCCACTTGCTTCTCGAGAGCAGCAGCAACCTTTTCCACGAACTGTAAAAAAGGTTCCCTTATCCCTTGCCGTATTGTAACATATCATGGCTTTGGGGATGCCAGCTCCATTGTTTTTATCAGTGCTGTCATGCCAACTCGCTGACACTGCTCCAGCACTGTCAGAGCTGTAAGGCAATGGGGGATAGGATCCCTCCCCCGGTGGCTGACAATCGCCACCCAGGTCCAGCGGAGACAGGGGGGGCGGAACGGAGGGCACAGCTGGAAGCGTGCCCTTGTGATGTTTCAGCGAAAGCTCGGCCAGCTGCTCAGCAGGAGAAGGGTACTTTGGTTTAACATAGCGGGGGAGGGATACATAGGTTTAACATAGTTTCTCGGAGACAGATACGCTGGGATTCTTTTTTGCTTCTACTTTAACAACATTGGGCTTGTTGTTCAGCCCACCAAAGCAGGCACCCGAAGCACCCGAAGCACCCGAGGTCTCCCCCTTCTCCGCTTCTGCCATCGGCACGTCCCCCTCCACATCAGCCTCCGACTGCGCTGCTTCTGCTGCCTCCCTGTCTGGCTGGTCCTGCTCGCTCTTCCACTCCTTCAGCGTTTCATACAGCAGCTGCCAGGTGGGAGCTGACACTTTTCCGTGCCTTAATTATGCCTCCCCGGATGGGGGAGATTTTTAGAGTCCTTGCCAGAAATCCAGAAAACGAATAGGACCTCCACGTTCTCTGCTTTCAGATAGTTGTTTATTAAGTCTTATCAGAGAAACAGAGTCACTGACGTGACCCAGACACAGCACAGAGCAGAGAATGCACGAGAAAGGCCAAATTATCAACATTACACAGTCTTTTAAAGGTAAATCACCCAATGAAAACTTAAAACAAAAGATATTTTTACTTTTCCACCAATGTTCAATAAATCTCCCTGTCACATAGAGAGAAACTGCAGAATTTTTCACCCAATCCTCTCAATCCACTTTCACCGCAGAACATGGAGTAATAGAAGAAGAAGAAGAAGGTCGGGAGAACAACAACAATCCTCCATTTTGAAGTTTTTGCTTTGACACTTGCCGTGTCTTAATTGAGCCTCCCCTGATGGGGGAGGATTCCCCGAGCCCTTACCCGGGCTCTGCAGACGAACGGGACTCTTCCACGCCTTTGCTCTTAGATAGTTGTTTATTAAGTCTTATCAGAAAAGGAGCCAAGGAACAAGATGATTCCTCTTAGAAAGCGTGAGGAAGAAGGGCCGTTATCAAGATTACAGTGTCCCTTCACAGGTAAACTACCCAATGAAAACCCGAAACGAAAGACACTTCCACCCTTCCACCAATACCCAATAAATTGTTCTGTCACATGAAAGGAACTGCGGCACCCCTCATCCAATCCTCCCAATCCACCCCCGCCACAGAAAATGGAGCAGAGAAAGAAGAAGAAGGCCCAAAACAACAACAATCCTCCACCTTGAAGGCCCTGCCTCCCATCCATTCCGCCAAACCAACAAACCCAACACCTCCAAATTCTCACCCCGCGACAATCCCATACGATGCTCCACCACCCAACCCACACCAGTGCAGACTCTACTTCCTCCCAGAGGGCAGGCAACCCTCTCCATGGACGAAGGTCAAAAACAGGGTCGTCCAGGGGGGCAAAACCCCCCAAAACAGGCAGAGAAACACTCCCTGCACTTTGGACTCCAACATTGCTTTTTATCTATTTACTATATTAACAAACCTAACACCTCTAAATTTTCACCCTGTGATGATCTTGCATAATGTTCTATCACCTAGTTCACACCAGTGTAGATTCTACTTCTTCCCAGAGGGTAGGCAATTTTCTCCATGGAGGAAGATCAAAGACAGTGTTGTCCACGGGGGTAGAACCCTTCAAAACAGGCAGAGAAATATTCCCTGCACTTTGGATTCCCACAGGAGCCAAGCCCACGGCATTCTTGTCTCCAGTGGATATCACATCCCAAAGTTTCTCCCCCACCGCCTTCCATGCAGACACACTGAATGCTGCACTGGCGTCCGTGGGGAAGTCCTGGGACCGCGCCCACAGCAAGACATTTTGAAGGGCAAAGTCTGTGGTTTTAACACCCTTTTGCTTTAAAAGCACCTTCCAGGTGGACACTACAGTCTTTTCCTCTTTTGATAAATTATTTCCCATTTTAATCTGGTCCTGGTGGCTTACCTTGAGAAAACTCGACAAGGTATCAAATCATGACCTGGGTCATTGGCAGAACTCCTCTGCTCTTTCAGCTACACCAGGCTCCGTCTCCAC
>RAHM01000821.1:0-39569 GCA_003713295.1 Parotia lawesii | reverse complement strand
GCACTGTAGTAGCTGCCTTCTCACTGCTTTTTCCTGATAATTTTCCTGCTTGCAGCCCTCACTGCTCTCTCAGCCACTGAGCAAGGAAACCTGCTGCTGGATTTCTCCGGGCTTGGGAAAAGTGTAATGGTACAAAGCATTGTGAGCTGCCAGGTGAGAAGCCAAGGTTCCATTTCCATTGTCGGAGGGATTGCTGGGGAAGGAGGCGAGAGAGGGAGAGCCTGRAGAAGAGACTATGCCTGGGACAAATGAACATTTTCTCTGGAAATTTAGGAAAGCCAGGCTATGGAACGGCTTTAGGSATCTCTCCCTGACCAGCCTTCTCTCTGTGGTTTTTCAGGGATCTGCAGGGGACGACAGGAATCCTTTCCCAGGGACTTCGCTGCCAAATGAAGACAAGACAAGAAGACCTCAAGTCTGAACAGTAAGTGTTTGTTTTACAGCCCTGCCTGCAGTTTCTGCAGCCACCCCGGCTTCTGCTTCCTCATGAGCACCTCCTTYAGGGGAAAGGAGAGAGGGAGAGATGGGGAGAGGTGCCCTGTGAGGGCAGCACCTGCTGAGTAGCTGGGCTACAGCTGGGCAGCACTTGAATTTTTGACTCTTTGTTGGGCCTGTGACCAGTGCTGGCCAACAGAAATTCCTAGAGTTGCTGCCACGTTTTTTATTGTACATTTTAGTCATCACAAATGTTGTGTTGTCCTGTGGTGCAAGCTGTGGGGAATACTCAGAAGCTGTAACCTGCCATCCTACGGGGCCTCTGTGGTCTCATTTTCCATAAAACACAAAGTTCTGTGAGCCCCTCTGGGCAAAGGGAGGCATTGCCATGATCTGCTGGCAACCTTGCAAAAGAAAATAARCACCACGTGCCTGGCTGAAGGGCTGGGAGGCTGCAAAAACCCTCTCCCTAAAGAGGCACCTGCTGAAAGCCAAAAGGCTTTGCAGGTCCTCTTGGAGTCAAGTGACTCCAGTCATTGACTGGACTCTGCCAGCTGTGCCTGCTGGATGAATCCAACCAAATGTTTTCTCTTCCCTCCTTTGGTTCCAGATCTTTCTGCTGGACAAAGCCAAGTGACRTGACCAAGAGCCGGACTGACATCGTGCACCAAATGAGACAGAATTTACAGTGACCCAGCCTGGAATCCAGTGTGCCTTCACTGGGTCTCCAGGATGTAAATAGTTCCAAGTTTTCTGTTGWTYTTTTGAAGCCTTAGAAACAGTTCTGTTTTGTTTTTGTTTTATTGTTCAATGCAAAAGATCTGCATATGATTTTTGTTTTAAATACAGTTGTAAGTTATTTTGGTTACCTTTGGAAAACTTTGTGGTTTTTGAGGGTAATGCTTTTCTGCCTTGCAAAAGAAGAGATGGAGRGTGGTACCTGCCTTTAAAATGACCATGTGCAATGAATTCTCTGCATGGCCCCATGTGATGATGGTCTATAAACATGTCCATTACGAATAACCAACAGGACTATATTCACACCTATTGCTGACAAGGACATCTGCACTCTAAACTGTGTCACTGAGGGTCTTGCTCAGTTTCAGCCTTGTCAGACCCAAGTTTGGGTGGCAAAATGACACCCAAGGTGTGCTTGGAAACAGCTCTGCCTGTCTCCTGTGGTGCAGGGATGGGACTCACAGGGAGGATTCCTTCTTGGGCTGCTTTTTGGCGTTTGGGTGGGTGGGGGYGGAAAGCTGCCCCAGGTCCCTGTGATTGCTTGGACAATGTTGTGAGTCTGAGAGCTTCCAGGGAGAGGAATCTCTTCTGATTAATGAGGGATTAAGTGTCTGACTGTGGAACATGAGGCACATTTTGCATTTGGATATTTGCCTACAAGCACTGGTGGTCTCAGTGAGCGTCCAAGAGCAGAATTTGGTACCAAAGTTGGGCGTCCTTCCTGGGGGAGAGGACTTGGGCTCCCTCTCAGTCACACTCTGGGATGGGCCCAGTGACTTAGAAACCATTCAAGAGAACACAAAAGGGAATAATGAGCTGTTTGCAAGCACTTTTCCCTTGCCACAGTAACAGGGGAGGCAGCATCCACAGCACTGGTGTGTTCAGGAGGCTGACACCCTTCTCTACCCAAAAATTTCCTGTTGTGTGACAGCAGCATCCTGCCATCCTCACATCCAATGGTGTGCCTGCCTTAGCCCTCTGCTGCCCTCTGTCAYATCCCTTCCCCTATCTCTGACAGACCTGTGGGAGTGTGGAGAGAAGGATGGTATCCCAAAATAAATGTGATTACAAGAAAGAATTGTCTCCCTTTTCTACATCATTTTGTGATGTAGGAGCAGGTCTGCACACGTTTAGCAGTGTGCCCTTTGTAAAATACCTGTTTGTGGGTTTGAGGTTGAAGAAAATGAACAGTAAATAAATACCAGCAGAATGCCTGCATTTTCAAAAGGAGTTTCTGTAGGAAGGGCTCCTGCCACATGGAAGCCTGGAGTCATTCTGCCTCCTGGCAGTGCAGGACCACTGGGATCATGGCTGGGTCTTCCTGCACCTTCAAGAGACTGGCCTTTTATGTTGACTTTATTAAAAGCCTTAGTGCATTTCAGGGATAAGCTGCCCTAATGAGTGGAAGGAAGGTCCATGTTCCCCCGCCTCATTTTACCTATCAAATTTTTTTTACTCCTCCTCCCTGGAGTTGTCCCTGCACATAGCAGGAGGGTTGGAACAAAACCATCTCTAAGGTCCCTTCTAACCCAAGCCATTCTGTGATTCTATGAAATAATAGGAAATTTTTAAAAATCCATTGTATTTCAACCTTGAGCCAGGTCAGGGGTCTGCAAAGGGTTAGAAAAGATGCTCATTGTTTTCACTTGGGCCTATTCTAGGACATGAAAAAGATGACAGAATTAGTCTTTCTGTTTTACCTTTTCATTTTGTCTGCCAGCTTTGACCTTCTATCAGTGAGGAAAGCTTTAATTAAGGGCAGTAACTGACCTTCTGCTCAAAACCAGTGACCAGTGGGTGTGAATCAGCACCACAGACATGCAGAGGGATGGCTTTTACCCTGATGCCAAGGGGCTGGAGATAGCAGTGCCCTGCTATGACTTCAGCAGGGCTGTGCTGGCTGTTCCTGTGGCCATGGGCTTTATAGGGAATCAACCAGTGTCCTCGAGATGCTGCCCAGGAGAAGGATTTACATGGATTTGCAATTACTTTCTCCCAGCATCTGAGTTAGGTGTGCTGATTTGCACTGTCTTATTTTTTTCTCTCTTGTAAAATGCATGCAGGGGAATATAATGTACGAGCAATTCTTGGCCTCTGTTAAGTCTTGCCTGTCAAGCAAATGTTTCTCTCTGGCTCTGCTGCCTCTCCCAGAGCAGCCAGAGCTGCACAGTTGCCTGCCTGTAGTTGCATTCAAGTGCCACAAAGTGGCAGCAACGCCGACCTTGCTGACTGAGCCAAGGAGGAATGACAAGTTTCATYTCCTGGCTGGCTGTGCTTTGTTTGCTAGCAGTTCCGGTAGAGGAAACGTGCAAATCTTTAGAAAACAAATACAGACGTGGTAAAAGCAGCCAGCAAAAAAATTTAAGTGGAGCATCTGGAACAGAGTACTTGGGTTTGCAAAACTCTGCACTGCAGTGATGCTGAAAATAGTTCCAAAAACGGTTTCAGCCTAAATGAGGACAGAAACCCCCATTTAAGGGTGGGAGCAATTTGGAGTTAAGTATTTGTTCTARTTAAGCTTGAATGGGCTAATTGGCTGAATTTTTATCGCCTATTGACAACTAGTTTGTAAAATGAATCTCGGTGTCACTTGATGTGGGAGCCGCGGTCCCATCATACGGGATCATGCCGAGCACCCTGCAGCTGTCCCAGCAGGCACGGCAGAGACACAGCAAACAAGGTGCACGCAGCTGCTTCTGGTTCTCACCCTGGTTCAGGCAATTAGGTAGGGCTGGAGTTGGGAAACCGTGCCAGTGTTGCAATACTTGATTTTATCTTAGACAAACCTTTATTTGCTCAGGAGTTTCCCTGGGTTGGTGGGGTCTGACCTCATTCCTCAGTGATTGCTGTTTGTAGATTTTTTTTGCCTCTTGATGCGTGTCTCATGCAGCTTGTTTCCAACTCCTAGAAGAGAGGGAAACACTCCACAATTAAAATGTTGTTGCAAGTGGAGGTAAGGACACAGAAGTGAGGTCCTGCAGCTAGGACATAGGAAGGCACTCTGATTTTAAGTAACTGCACACAAAAGTTCATGGCAGCAAAATGAACTCATAAAATCTGGTGCCTCAGTAGCCTTAGAACTGCTGGACTGCCTGCATCACTATTGCTCACCCTTGAACGCAGTGAGAAAGAGGCTGCTCATCCAAGTGCTGGCTTCAGAATATGCTGCCAGTCCTGCTTTTATTTAATTACCTTCCCACTTCTCTAAAAGAGCCTTACCAGATCATAGGCAAGAGTTTCCTTGCTTTTGATGAATAAATTGTTTCTGACGTGTCCAGTCTGCCCTATGGGCATAGTATGTTAACCCTACAWGGGTTATCAACACTGCAGTAACTGCCCCCAAATCCCACCGCCTCTGAAAGGTCCTGGAGACAGGCAGGGACCCCTCCTGGCTGGGATCATTGCTGCCTCCTGCTGCTTATCCCGTGCAGCCTCCCGAGGCCGCTGGTTGATGCCTGTTGGTTACGTTGATGAACACACGCTGTCTGTGTATCTGCCAGGGCGGGCTCGGTTTTCCGCAGAGCTGCATCCCCCCCTGCAGGCAGGCGTTTCTAGTGGAATCATTTTCCCAGCCGATGTTCAGGGAAGTCTACAGTCTTTCTGATGGGAGTGCACGCATGTATTTGGTTTATATTTTAAAATATGCAAGTATCATATGCTTTGCCTTCTAAAATTTTCTGTTCTTAGCTGAGTATTTTAGCAGGATGTCAAATCCAAAGAGTTTTGCTGTCAGCATGGCTCTATTAGGAACGAAATTTTGTTGAGGGGTATTAAAAAGTATTTGAAGCTGGAAAAGTATAACCAAATGGACCACAATCCCCTTTGAACGTAAATAAATAAGGTGTRGGGGGGGTAGGGCCTGCTGCCATTGCGGGGCTGGTCTGTCCCTCAGCATGGAGTGGGGGGGAAATTCCTTTGTYGTCACTGTCCCCTTGCCAGGACAGCTGTTAAATCACAACAGCTTTATGTGCAGGTAGGTCACTGCAGTTTGTCACCACAGTAGTCCTGTATTTTTATTTCGTTTTACACTTTGTCGTCATTAGCACATTTCCAGCAATGGTGTTTCTAAAACCAGTTCTGTACAAAATATTTTTAGCTGTGATGCCATTCAAGATTAACAATGTGGGACTGTTCTGGGAACAGCGTTGTTCCTTGTGAACCTGCTTTGCAGTTTTCTTGCCAGTCCCTAGGGATACACCTCCAGAAGCCTGAACATGAGTGTTGGGGAGGGGGTGTGCATTGAAATACAAATGAGATGCCTGTTTTAGGATCCTGTTCCGAGCTAGTACCATGTGACTTTCAGCTCTTCCTACACGGCAGAGAATCCCAGAGCTTTTGCTGTAACCTGATTTCCCTGCTGAACACTTCCCCTTTTGGTGGCTGGCAGGAGCTGTGGTCAGTGTGGTCCAGGCGTGTGAGTCACCCACAGGCTGCACCCACGGGTGTCACACTCTCCCACCAAGAGGAGAAACTGATCAGCTGGCAACCTGCACTGCCAGGCTACTTGGTTTCACAGTCAGGGTCACTCGGTAGAAAACTTGGGGTTTTTGTTAGCCAGGACATCCACAGAAGGCGGCATTTAGTCCCAGAGAGGGAACCTTTATCCCTCCTTTCCACCCCTCAGAGTCAGGTGAAGAGCCACAAGGGTAACCACATCCTTGCGAGGAGGGCAGCGGGGTGGAATAGCCATGGCTGTAATGCAGAATTCTCTCTGCCAACAGAAGCTTCCTGTTGAGAAATATATACCACAGAAACCAAAAAATACTCAATTTTGTAATGTTTCCCAGCACCAGCAAGCTCCAGACATACAATAAACAAGGTGCTTTGAAGTACAAACGTTTTATTGCAATGTTTCATTATTTACAGTACCGTTCACTTTGTCCCTGGGTGCTACCAAAGTGCAAAGCCATTTCGGGCAGGGAAGCTAAATGATGGTAACTCAGCAGAAAAACACGACTGTGCCTCGCTCCTGCTGTCCTGCCTCTTCCCTGGTCCTGAATGCAGAGAAGTTTGCTGCTCTCCCTGGGCATTTGGAACAACTTGGTAACTGTGAAACTTTGGTCACAAAGGATTGTCACTTGTCGGTCTGTTCAAGGTGATGCAGGGCTGTCATGTTGCTGTCTCAATTTTTGATGGAAGTACTGGTTTATTACCAATTATCTTTCTTGCTGACTCTCTTTGGTTCATTTAAGGTTTTGAGGTTATCTGTCTGCTCCCTTAAAAGAAGCAGTACCTCAAGAATGTTACCAGAGCTGCTACTGGATAATGAAATCAGTCATGTCTTCTAGAGTTGCACTTAAAAAGTTTTACAGATTACCACAAATTTTATTATGCATTTCCATTTTGTATAAAAATGGTGATTCAAACACCACTGAAGCCTACATCTTCACACAGTACCATCTCAAAGCAGGACAAATTACACTGGTTACTTCAGGAAGGACCTCTCAACAGAAACTCTCCTTTGGAGAAGAGGGCGGTAACTACAGATTTTATTGAAGACTAGAGAATCCCAGTATTCCAGTGGCTAAACTCARGTCAAGAATCTTTCCAGCTTTCTAACAAGTTTATTAGCTCGAGAAAGTACTTTTTAAGACAGTTTTCAGACTGAATCCCTGCAATTTCCACTGCTGTCAGCATTCCCTTGGGAGGTGAGCAGTGAACTTCTCTGCCTCAGCTATCTCCGTGTGCATCAGGGATGTCGTTACCTTCTAAAACTTGAGACACCTTCTGTTCCAAAGCTCTGGGAAACGTTTAAGACTCCATTCCAGAAAATAAGTTACATGAAATGGCACTTGAGCTCTCTCCAGAGAACACGCAGCAGGGCTGTTGGGGGAAGCTCAGCAGCAGGAGCTGCTGCAGCTCTCCTCACCACATGCCTGATTGATTTACASTTCATTATTGAGTCCCTGCAACAGCTGTCTCAAATGATTCTGAAATTACAGCTTCTCAGAAATGGGATGATTGCAGTTCTTGGCAGGTTTGTTCCTGTGAGTCACACTTTTATTCCATGTTTTCACAGGCTTTTGTGTATCACTATTGATAGAAAGCCACCAAAAGCTTTACAGTTGCAGAAGATACCATTTTCACAAAGAAAATGTGTTTGATTTATTCCTTAACCTACCATACAAAACACAGTGTTTAAAAGCTGCGCAGTGCCTGCCTAGTAGCATTCCTTTGGAATTTGGAGGAGGCAGCAGAGCTCACATGCAGTCCACAACATTGCTGGACCCTTGGCCCACATCCCGGATCTGGCTGCTGAGACAGGAGCACACGGCCACGCCTGCGCCTGCCCTGCAGTGCGACACCGAGCCCACGAGTTCCCACCTACGGCAAAAAAGAAAAGTAAGTTCCTGCCCTTTCTGAGCAACCTGAAAGTATTTTCTGTGCCTGAAAATCTGTTACACTGCCTAGCTGTTCACTCTGCACAAAAATGCACCCCACTTAGTGCAAGATCAGATTGAAACAAGCAGGAGAATGTAGATTGTCATTGAATGAAAGGGTGAGGACAAGGGATAGAGAGGAGCAGAGGAGGAGGAGGAGGTGCTTAAATATTTAGAAGACTGCCCTAATGATATAAGCAGCAGTTCTGCATTGATAGTTATGCATATTATTCAATTACTACCAGGAAACAACAGCTAGACTCCTCCTGCACACTGTTTCTATGCTGGTGTTTTCATACACGCAGATTTCCTTGTCTTATTAAGCCAAATAAAACATTTGAAATTACCTGTTCACTATGGGATCAAATGCTTCCACTGTGTTCAGGTACACATTGCCATTATGACCTCCAACTGCAAAAATTTTCCCCATCAGTGTCGCTATGCCAACACCACCCCTCGGAGTTGTAAGCTCTGCCACATATTCCCATTTGTTACAGCGTGGGTCGAACCGCTCCACTGAGCTCAGGGGCGAGTTGTCATCAAAGCCACCTGCAAACAACCATCACAGGGTCAGCTTTTGGCACTTCTGGTGCAGGAGATATCCAAGACTGGCATTCTCAGGGCATTCTCAGCATTCAGGGGTCCTGTCCAGCTCTCTCTTTACTGGAACTTTACAAGCTCCTAAAAATTAACCTAACGGCTCTCCCTCCTCTCACTGCACAAGCATCACCCAGAGTGACAGTTTTCTTCTACTCAAGTTGCAAGGATTCTAATTTTATTATTTTTCTCCCTAAATTCATCATACTTATAATGAAATAGCTTCTCATTTGGAAGAGAAAGAAAACTAACACCAGCAAAAGGATGGTCTCAATCTTAAACTTATTTTACTTCATGCAAAACACACTCTAGCAGTGTTCTTGAATTACAGCATTGACAAATATAGGAGTAGGGAAAAAAAATCCTCATGTGAGACTCAGTGATGCATTCCCCTTGCTGGGGAAGCTGTCAGAGGAGCATTTTGTTTGAAACCTATTTAACACTTATGATAATACACAAGTCAGAGCTTTTTAACTATCACTATGGCACACCTACCTGGCATCTTCCTCTCTCAGGAAAGCAGGTAAATACAAGGTAGCACACAAGACAAGAAGCTGTGGAATAAGTGCAAAAAAAGCTACTGTTGTCTACACTCAGAACACAACTAGAGTGCTTTGAAAGCATGTGAATTTAAGAATAGCTTGCTAAAAGGAAACTCAAGAGYAGTGAATCTTGAGAGGATTTTCTAATACAGACACACTGTCCTTAACAGATCAGCCCTCCTGAAATGTGGGTTAGGAGCTGCTTCTCATTTCCTTGCTAACGTACCTTCGTTTAAGCGTGCCCTGGTTGTCCTTGCTTTCTTCTCCTGCCCAAGAACACCAAGTACAGGTCAGCTCTATCTGCTCCCGGTTCCTCTAGCAACAACAGCCTCTTCCAAAGGCCAGCACTTGGCAGCAGCAGCACTACAAAATGCCACATCCCTACTCACCCACAACATACAAGCAGCCATGGAGCTCGCTGACACCATTCCCAGCCCTTCGCTGACCCATCTCTTTCACTTCTATCCACTTATCCAAGTGRGGATCGTACTTCTCCACACTGGAAAGAGATGCTACACCGTCATTGCCACCCACAGCATAAACATGGTTCTGGAAAACAGTTGTATAAGGATTATTTGTGATGTAGTTGCCTTTACTCAGCTTTTCATAAGCAGCGTTAAAATTATAGGAAAATGTGGTATATCCACTTTTCTTTAAGAATTCCAACAACAGATTTAATTATCGAACATAAATGCTATCTGTATCTCTTCCAATTAAAAGAAGTGAAACAGTTATGTAGTGTTGCAGCTCTTTTTCAGAGCATAAGAGGATTAAAGTACAGCATGCATTTGGTACTTTTAAACACCATGACAAACCAATCTGCTGAGTGAGACATGAAGCACTACACACGTCATCAGAAGGGTACTCCTCCCAGTACCTCAAATACTGTTGAAACACTTCAATTTGATATGACTATTATCCTACATATCCCCACTTTTTGCACAGGATTTTGATGACCAGAGGCACTCAGACCCACCAGCTGCATTTTGTTCAAGACCTTGTGTTCTGCCTTGCGAAAGCAGTTCTGAAAAGCAAGTGGGCTCCCCAGCTGGCCGCAGCCTGGGAGGAAGCAGTGACTCACCACCAGGGCTACGGAGCCCACGCCGCCCCGGGGAGTGTTCATGGAGGCCACGGTGCTCCAGCGATCCGAGTCGATGTCGTAGCGCTCCACGTCGCTGAAGCACGTGTTGTCATCCAGCCCCCCGATGGCGTAAATGGGGCCACCCAGGGACGCCAGGGCGATGCCTCTCCTAGGGAAACGCAGCATCAACACCTCAGTGCACATCCTGAACCAGAGGGAGCCACACAGCAAGTGCTATGGTACCTGAATGGCACCTGTTTCAAACTAGGAGGAAAAGAGTAATGAAAATTTAAAAAGTGACGTTTCTAGTAAATCATGTGGCTGGCCCTCTGCACACCTGTGTCATTTTGACTGAATGTCAACTCTAAGGCCAAGTCCTCTGCTCACATACCTGGATATGTGACAATATCTTAGACACTATTTCTCTATCTCAGTGCTGAACTTTTATGCCTCCTATTTTCTTTTATTGAATCTGATGATGAACCAAAACCGGATGGTTTTAACTTAGTTAGTATAGCTGGCTGCTACCCTATGAGAATGATTGGGGGTGATACTAATACATATTAGAAGGCAAACCTGTGCTGGATATTAAATAGCTGAACTCTAGCAAGATTTAATTCCAATTTCTTCCATTCTGGTATATTTTTATTAAGTGTTAAAATGGTTGTCAGATTTGTTTCTACTAAATCTACCAATATGAGAGTACAATCAGTACTATAAAATTGAAAGTATGGCCTAGAATGCTCTGCTTTAACTACCAAGAGAGGTGATTTACCATGTCACTGACAATATTCTTGTCTCATTAAAGAGGGCAGGCTCAGAGATACTGAGGCAGGAGCAAGGGAGGCACAATCTTTCTACAGAACAAACATTGTGGCAATATCCTGGGCTTATCTTAAATTGCCTCAGCAGATAACACAGACACCACTTAATGGTGGCAGGTTTTTTCTCCACTAAGTATTCCAACGCCTCCGTGAATGGGAGGAGTGGAGCTGGGAGGTAGCCAAGGCACAGCAGCCCTTCCATTTACCCGGGTACTCAGTAATAAATATCACAGAAATCTAGGGCTGATTGTTGCTGAGATTATGCCCCGAGGTGCTGGCAGGAGGGAGGATGTAGAGCAAGCCACTTCCAGAGTCTGGGTCTTCTACTTTAATTACGTCACAGCTACAAACAGCTTTAGCCATACTTAATATTTCACTCCTACTTGTGCATGATGCTTTTAAAAACAACAAATAACAAGACGGAATGCAGAATTAAGGACACTGATTTAAATAACAGCAGAAACAAAAATTTACAGATCTGTGAGTCCAGTAACTCCTTAAAAGAATCTTAAATGTCAAGGCAAGAAAAGTCCTCAGTCTTTCATATTGAGTGCTTCTGGCCTTTTGTGTGAAAAACATAGGCAGCTATTTGTTTCCTGGTGTAGTATTTCACTTTTTTATTTTCACTATGAAGTATTTAACTTTTCATGTTATGCTGGTAGTTATTTCGCTCATTCTTAAAAAGAGCAAAAAACCCACAGAACCAGTTCATCAGTTCCAAGTTGTTTACTGGGCATAGCAGAAAAGCCCTAGATAACAGAATACAAGCATTGCTGGAGTAGAAGAGGTCCCTGCTCCAGAAGCCAGCTCCTCCAAAAAAAAGAACAAAAGGGTAATACATTTATAGCATAAAGCTCCAAAATAGGGGGGAAAAAAATCCTAGAAATAGAACAGTTTGAAAACACCCAAAAAAAGGCAGGAGAGGCAAGATATTTTTCAGCATCAGCAAGAAATGGCACATCACAGACTAGGACTTGGAGCGTGGGACACATATACCTCTTTGTGTTCATTGATGCCTTCATCATCCACTTGTTTGTGAGAGGATCAAAGACTTCCATGCTTCCCAAGTGTTCATTTCCATCATGTCCGCCTACTGCGTAGACTTTACCTGAACACACAGACATCTTTTGATACAGAGATTGCTTGGCAACATTTCAGTTTTCATTTTTATAACATCCCTGCCTACGTGGAGACAAAGAGGTCAAATAAAGGTTAAAGTTTTAGAATGTTTTCAGTATCAGAGTTTTATATGCTGTACTCAACCAGGAATCTGTACTAATGTGGACTTTTACACAAAACTTGAGATTATGTAGACAAAAAATTCTTCCCATAATTTAAGTACTGCAGGTCAAATCACTTTGGACATATGTACCAGTCTCTTCAGATTTTCTATGGAGAAAAATGATCTCTGTTCTGCTGCAGCAACAGCGGAGCTACCRTGTACAAGGGAAAGCTGCATTATTGGTGCTAAGCTGCTCTGGACTGCACAGACCTGTTTTCAGAAGATGGAGACCGAAAAATAAAGCTAGGTCTGCTCTTGGAAGAGTTATGGTCTTAGTAACTTTCCAGTATGGTTTTAAGCAAGAAGGGAGCCAGTATGAGCACTAGCAAATTCTGGGTGACTGCTGCATAAGGCTGTTTCTTTGTAAATGGATTTTTAAAAAGTAAACCACCTATTTAAGGCAAGAGGCTATATACAGTTCAGCTGGGCTGGGAGAAACCTTTAAAGGTCATCTAGTCCAGCCCCTCTGCAATAAGCAGGGGCATTTTCATTTTCAGGTTGCTCAGAGCACCATCCAGTCTGACCTTGAATGCTTCCAGAGATGGGACATCTACCACCTCTCTGGGCAACCTTGTTCTGGCAACACGTGTTCCAGGTTTTCACCAACCTCACTGTAAAAACTTCTGCTTGATATCTAGTCGAAATCTACCCTCTTTTAGTTTAAAACCATTACCTCTTGTCCTGTTACAACAGGCCCTACTAAAAAGCCTGTCCTCATCTTTCTGGTAAGCTCCCTTTAAGTACTGAAAGGTCGCAATAAGGTCTGCATGGAGCCCTCCCCCTTCCCAAGTCTGAACAGCCCAACTCTGTCAGTTCCCAGTAATGTCTGTTCCATAAACACAGACTGGCTCAGGACCAAACACTCCTCCAAGGGGGAGAAGCTTTACTAAACTGAAGACTATCCAACAATTAAGCAATTAGTTTACTACTTGTACAGCTAGTGAAAGTACCAATTCAGCAAAAGGAGCAAACAAGTGCCTTTTGCCTGGGGTTGCTTGAATAGGGTTACTGACCTCCCACGGAGATCACACCCACGTGCCTCCTCCTGCTGTTCATTTCAGGGCCGAAGAACCAGTTGTTCTTACTGATAGAGTAACACTCGATGCTGCGGAAGGGGTCACCTGATCCACCTCTGCCACCGACACAGAACAGCACACCTGGAGAACACAAAACAGGTTTCCAGAGAACTAGCAGGAGGATGGGGAAAAACAGCTGTATAGCAGAGCAAACTGAAAATTACGTAGCTCGGGGGAAGTTGTATTTCACTTCAAGGAGCACAGTCATTGCCCTTCATAACTGGATACTGGATTTTGGCCTTTGCTGGACATGCTGCTATGGCAATTAGCTATCTATGCTCTTGTAAAAACAATGCATATTTTAAATATGCTCTTTGTGATTTGGCTTAAGGAGGTAAATCCATTGTTTGTTAAATATAACGATGGAGAAATTATGATTTGCAGTCTAATATTCATCACTCACTTTTGGTGTAGGTTAGTCAAAGACTTTAAAAGTTAGCTCAGCCTTCAACACCAAAAGGTAACTGTCCACTGTTTTCAGTACAGCTTTGAACAGATTGCTTGGTCGTAACATACTTAACAGCTATAGAGCCAATCAGGATAAATTATTACTGCTTTAAAGAAAGAAAATGACTGCTAAAGTTCTGCTAGGAAAATGCAGAACATTACCTAAATACCAGAGAAGTATATAATGGCTTTCCCAATTCTGCATTAAGTCCTGAACAACCCTTGATATCAAGCTATACCTGCTTGCTACCGAGACACCTGCATAGATGTGCTGCCTTTTCTCCACACCACTCCCTACTGGGTAACCAGACACACATTTAATTACCAGCAGTCTGCTTCCTTGGTGTTGTGCGAATGGAGTACTCAAAGTCAGGCACTGCCCTGCTGCTCAGGTGAAGGTGGTAGTTTCTTGCTTCATCCAGCAAATCCCTACATTTTAGATTCTGCTTGACAATCTCTTCCTTTGCCACAACACCCATAAGGAAACAAATGGGCAAGAGAGGCAGCCGTACCTGACACAGAAATGAACACAGTTGGAGAAACTGGCTGAACTGCTGAGTGTCACCATGCACTGCTGCACATGCACCAGCTGGCAGCTCCGCTCAGCTGGCAGCCCCACGAGATCAGGAGAGCAATAAGGAGAGCAGCTCTCAGAGTTGTTCTGGACAACAGTGATATGAACAGTTCTTTTTAGTGATAATGTTTGCTACAACCATTTGCATTTCAGCCACAGTGGAGAAGTGTCCCTTGGCCCAGGCCATGCTGAGGAAGATGAGCTGCTGCCTGTGCTGCACCTGCACCTGCCCAGCATGATGCAGGCAGCACCCGTGGCTTTACCAGGGATTTATCAGGTTAGTGTGCTGTTGGCTATGAATTTTCAGCTCACTGCTATGCCAGTGTAGGAGGGCTTGTGCTAGAATGGTTCATTTTCTTTGAGTGGCAAGTCAAAAAGCAAACACTGCCACCATGAACTTAGTGTCTATGAAGGAGGTACTGCTAGTGCAGTAACACCCTTCTCTAAGGCAGGCTTGACAGACTGCAAGATTAAAAAAAAAAACATTTGAGAGTTAATTGTTTCCTTCTCTAAATCCTTCCTACCATTTATTTCAGCAAACCTTTTGTTCTTCTTTGTAAGACAAACAGTGCAGAATATGAAGTACAATCAGAGGCAAAGGTGGGACAAATGTTAGTGGGGGGAACTGAAGCAATCTCCACCTGACTTCCTAAGGTTTAGAGTCAACGCTGTCAAGCAGCTCTCAGTTGGCTCAACAGCAATGGTGAAGAAATCCAGCAGCTCCAGTGCTTCTCAGAGCAGCAGGATGGGCCTGTTACAGCACTGACAAGCGTCCCTGTCTTGAAGCAAGCATGTGTCTGTTCTTCCTTACCTCCTCGCTTTCAGTCCCACTTCTTCCTTTATTTTGGCCCAGTTTATTTGAGGCTACTTTAAAGCACCAGTGCAGCCCTGCTGACAGGCTCCTGAGGTTAGTGATGTGGTAAGAACTCCAGGCGAACAGACTCAGAGCCTCATTAGAGCAGTAAAACCCATAAGGCTGATTATGACATGGATAATCACTGTCTAGAAGCCCAGGCATGTTTTCTGCTAGTGGTAATGTCCAAGTCAACTGATGACTCCATATGCTCTGGCAAATAACCCATATTAATAGGCAGGGGTTTACTTTTTCATTGCTTGAATCTAGACTCTGGTTTCCATCAATAGAATAAAACTGTTAATCTCATCTGCCAGCGCAACTGGGCAATAATTTTTTTAAAAAAATCTCTAATTATACTGCTTGTAAGTTTAAGTATAGTGTAATAAAGAAAGGGTTTTTGTACCAAAAGACTCATGCTAGTCTAGATGAAACCGAAGGTTTTTGGAAGACAGCTAAGAAACCATTGCGATCTTTTCCTAGGAAATGTGAAAAATGATTCATGAAGACAATGACAGCAGCATCTTAGTGGACCTCTCCTTACTCACATAATGCCAACATTATCAATTCAGCCAAATGCAAAATAATCAAGTTGGAGTTCAGTGACAACTAAAACTGCACAGCCAATCCTACCTGCTAAGACACATGGAATGTTTTGCAGCACATGGCGTGCAAATCCTTCCCAGTACAGGCTCTCCACACCTGTCTCAAATACTGTATTTAAACCCCCATACTCAGCACACAGGGAGCTTGAATAAGTGAAGCAGCTAATGCTTCGACAGGAGGAAGTCTGATGGGTGTTCAAGTAAGTCCAGCTGAATGACCTTTCGATACCTGTATGTGTTTTCTTTCAGAAGCAGTGAGCTTGCATCAAGTCTAGACAATTAAACTGACAACTCCTTTTGGCTCCTACAGTGGCAGTCTAGTGAGCATTAAAAAGTCTATCATGTTTCATAGCCTACTGGGGCTAACACATCTTGCTCTTTTGTTAATGAAATACATGAAATATTCTAGAAGTAGCACAACTTGATGTGACACATCTCTGTTAGTTTCCTTTCCTAGCCATGTAAGAAAACTCAGCAGCTTTGCCTCCTTTCTTAAGTACAAATATGTGACAGCAAGGGCAGTGAGCATATTAGGCTATAGGAGTGGCAAGCCAAGTGAAGTGATGGCTTTATATTCTCTCTGTTTTGTGTCAATATAAAACGTTTCTGCTCAAGCACAATGTAGCTTTTTGTTGGTCCCCCACCTCCCAGCCATGAGTATAAAGTGAGTACTCTTCTCTCTACAGAAACAGGAGAGTATCACTTCTCCCTGATATTTAAGAACTCTAACTTGCTTCCACTGTCAACTCCCAACCATGGAGGAGGCACCAAAAGCTACGAACATTTTTCAGCTTGAGATCTACCCAAGTACAAAGAGCTGATTACACAACCAAACCAGCGATGAGACAGGCACTTGGTGCCTTGGTGTGCCCTACCTGTGCAAGGATCTCATCCAGCCACGTAGCGTGATGCTGTGGATTGGCCAGCAGCCACTTGATAGCAGCATTGTAAACTTGCTTTTCATTTTCAATATTCAGGTCACTGGAGGACAGGAGTTTATGGAGGTGCTGTGGTGACACACTGACAAAGTCCTCGCACTCCATCACTTCTGTAAAATGTTCACAAGCAAACTGATCAGCCATGTCCATCAGGTCGATGCGGTTGTGGCTCTCGGCGAACGCCCTGACTGCCAGGCAGTTGGAGGGGTGGAAGTGCAGCTTCATGTATTCACAGCAGGCCTTTGCCACCAGTTCCACCTGCAGGATGCAGGCAGCGTACAGGAGCGGCTGGACGTTATCCACCGTCAGCGTGAGCCGCGAGGAGTACGCGAACTTCACCAGGTCCTCGATGGCATCGCCGTCAAAGTCCCTGATCTCGATCAGCTTCTGCTTGGCTTCAGCCATTTCCGAAAGAAACATGGCTCGGAAGTACGGGATAACGCAAGCTAGCACCAGTTTGTGGCAGGAGATTAGCTTTGAACCAACCTGAAATGAAAAGAACAAAAAAAACCCCAGACGTTTTACTGGAATGTCAGTTTTGGCTGTGAAAGGAGGAACAGTGAAGCTGAAATAAGAATTATAGACTCAGTGTGTTTTGTCTGTATTTTGTCCACACAAATTAACCCCATTTGCCCTGTACTTCTGACATTACATCCATGTATCCCAAGGAATTCTAAGTTTTAACTTGGCCATCAGAGGAGAGCAAAGCCGTAACACAAGGAAGCAATAGCACTGATGCACTGAACCTGACTTTCTTTAAAAGGCTTATTAGAAATATTCTAGATGCACCTTGTAGACAGGAGACTGCTTGTTTTTTATGTACTCAGAGACTTTAAGGGGGGAAAACTGGAAAGTGACATTTTTAGACTACTTAATTTAGACTTCTGGACTTTTACTACTGTCAAGGAATTGATGTTTATAGAAGCAAATTTATGTAAAAACAGCTATTTCAGGGGTTATTAAAAGTTACCAATCACTTCAATATTTTTAGAATGTTTAGCCACAAAAGACAGTGTATTCCCCATAAACAGAAGGTATTTCTCAAAATTCTGATCAGAAAATGTAAAATAAGCTTTTAATGTACAAAATTCTAGAACTCCATTACGTTAAAAAATAATCTAAATATTGAAGGTAAATGAACAATCCACTGCTTATTTGTGTTCCAGGAGTGCTTTCTTACAGCCTTTGTAACTCTGCAGTCTGCACTAACATAAAGGGATGGCTGACTTAAGCAACCAGTTTCCCTGACCGACTCRAATTACATGTTCATTTTCAGATGAAGGTGTTACAGAGAGCTGTTGTGCACTTAAAAAAAAAAAAAGATACTACATTATAAAGGATATTTTGGAGTTTTTTCTAGCTCTGATTCAATACACAATTGCTCTACCTTTTTAAAGAGTATGATCAACACAAGTGTAACCTACCTGGTGAGCAGCGAGTTGAGTACAGAAAGCAAACACACAAGCAAGAGTAGGCAGATTAAAAAAGAGGAAAAGATGGATGGTTCAGTGTGATTACATCAGATCACCCCAGAAGGAACAATTCAGACCTACCAAATGAACAAAAAGCAAACCAACAGGAGAAAAGCAGATGGTATTCATCTGCCACCCTCTGCCTTCTAAGACTGTTCATATGACAGCAGYAGGAGAGTAGGTGAAATTCCAGAATTTTAAATTAAGTCCAGAGGGAGTCTCCCTGTGTGTTCCCACRGCTTATCACTGTTATCAGCACTCCAACTAACTACAGTACTGATACAAAAAAATGCTACCAGTGGTCTGCTACATAAAGCTCCCAGGCCATTCTTACCTTCAGACACTTTTATTCTGCCCATCATCCCACTCTCTAATTAAACCTTCCTTTTGAATTAAGTGGCTTTACTATGTTACCCAAATCTGCCTAATTTTGAATCACAGAATGGTTTGGGTTGGAAGGGACCTTAAAGGTCATCTTGTTCCACCCCCTACCATGGGCAGGGACCTTCCACCGGTTATCTAGCAYATTCTTGGTATTTTGAAATCAGAGTTCCCCTCCAGTTAGTAACTATCATATTTTAAAAGCCAGCAGTTAAAACAATGATTGGTCTGACAACAGCAATGCCAGAATTGCTCACTATCACAGGTCACACACAAGAGCAGAAAGTTCAGTAGAGATCTGATTATTCTTAAAACCTGAGTGAGGCCTGAGCACTACAGGAAGAAAAATCAAGCCCTTGTGAAAGTTCTAATTCAAGTACATAGTTACCAGTCACTTGGAAATCCCTGATTTAGGAAGCCATACAGTAAGATTTCCACAGGTTGCTCTAGCCTTCACCGGAAGCCATGTCATCTAATATTCTTAAATTACCAAAGCAGCTCCACACAGATCATACAAACGAACATCAATACAAGCCTAACTTAGGGAAAGTTAAACTGCAGCTCCAGTAAAGTGTTTTTTCCAAGGCAAGTTTCCCTAGCAGGAGTATTTAACTGTGTTTATAAAATAAGAATGTCTGCCTTTTTTTTGCAAGGGTAGGTGGAAAGGAAGGAAGGTAAGAATGAGGTCAACAAGAAAAGGGATGAGGAGAGTTTGTAACACCAGGGATACACATCTGTCAGGGATTTTCCCTGTTCATATCTAACAGTTAAAGTGGCAGACTAACAACTTCTCCTAAAGGCATCTGTCATTTGTTCTTGGTTTAGGAACTGTGTTTCAYCATTATTCCTTAAGTAACTATCTTGCACTAGTAAGTTGTTTAGCTAAGCAATACTTAATATTTAGAGGTGCTGGCACCCACTTCTCTGCATGCTAGATACAAATTTATTGTGATCAGRATATAAGTAATATAAAGCTGAGTTAAAAATAATGCATTAAAGCAATGCTATGCAAGAATCATAAAATTTCCTTCCTCCCTCTCCTCCTTTACTCTTTGATCAGCTGTAGAACACAACTGTCTGGGGTTTTTTTCTTTCTTTCTTTGAAGAATGCTGGAAGATAGATTTGTTCCAGAAATCCTGTTTGCTGAGAAGAATCCAGCAAAACAACACAAACTGCAGAAATGGAGGTAAAATTAGGGATTAAAGTGTATCGAAAACAAAGAGGCTACAAGAAGCCAGAATTGCACCGTAATTACTGACCAACTGTGGGAACTTGCTTAGAAGGCAAGTTGGATGAGGCCAAAGTCATGTACTTCCTCTCTCAGATCGTCAATATCTTACTTCCTCTCTCAGATTGTCAATATCTTAAGTGTTTAAATTTCAGCTGTAAACTTCCTAAATAAGGAAAAAAAGATGAGCATCTCTAGAGATGCCTCAGATCCAAGAGGTATTCTGTGGCTTCCATATCCCTGCCAATATTCACAGCCACCTCCCAACACACTTATTTGCAACTTAATCTTCAGACTGCTACATGCAATGGATGTGTGACAAGTATCACCTTCAGTGTAACATCACAGAGCTCTCCAGCTTCAAAGAAGTGAAGAAGAGAGCTGTGAAAATCCCTCCAAGCCTCATTTGCCTCAAACACAAAGACATCGTCATCCCCATCACTGCTGGAAGACGGAGCTTGCTGCTGCTGCTGCCGTCTTTTTCCCTTCATCAGATGTTGTTTTGCCTGCTCAGGGACCATGGATTCTGAAGCCATTGGCTGTTTCTTCTCTCACTGCATCAATCTTCAAAAACTCCTGCCAAGGTAAAATCCAGCTCATCAGGAGCTAGGTCCTAAAATTCAGTTCTGTTCATCTTCCTGTTTAAAAACACACACAAAAAAAAGAAAATTAGACATTAGGTAATGCCAGTACATAACACTTTGATTACGTTATATTACTACCTATGATCTTACTTGGGGAAGGTGAGAGCAGAAGGGACAAAAATAAAAGACCCACATGAATCCTATGCAGGTACCTTTAGGAAAAGACATTATTTGTCAACTTGTTGTCCACACTTCTTGAAAAAGACATGAAAAAGAAAAGGCAAATAGGTACCATAGAATCACAGAATGCTTTGGGTTGGAAAGGACCTTAAAGATTATATAGTTCCAACCTTCCACTAGACCAGGTTGCTCAGAGCCCCATCCAGCCTGGCCTTGAACACTTCCAGGGATGGGGCATCCGCAGCTTCTCTGGGCAACTTTTTCCAGTGTCCCGCCACCCTCACTGCAAAGAACYTCCTCCTAACATCTAATCTAAACCTCTCCTCTTTTCATTGGAACTRTTCCCATTTGCCCTATGACCACCTGCCCGTGTAAAGTCACTCTCCCTGTAGTAAGCCCCCTTTAAGTGCTGGAAGGTACTCCAGAGTATATTGAGAAGCATGTTCCTCTTACACTGACTACCTTTGGTTTCATGGCTTTTTAGTTAATTTATGATGCATTCATTCTTCATTCTATGCTAAGAGTTGATGATTGCTACAGTTCAGTGATTTCTGCTCAAGGACACTGGTGTTGAAGGAAGTGGACTGGCCAAAAGAACAAAAAATTCTTCTGCAATAAAAATTTAAGTCACATATCTGGGACCAGAACTGATTTTCCTTTGGGAGAATTCTGAAAGTATCCATGGCTCTTACTAAATCTACAACTCTTCCTGCATCAGTACCGGAGAAAAAGCAGGAAGTGACCTGAGGCGACCATACTCGTTCCTGCTGTAGGTCACAGGGTTGCTGCCAGCTCCATGTCCTGTGTGGTGACAGAGCTGGCGGCTGCACCGGGCCAGGCAGGTTAAAGTAGGATCAAACATGCCTGGAATATCTGCCTCTGTGGTGCTTTAAGCAAGATAAGTATTCTTCCTTCAAAAGATATGTAAGAGAAAGATCTTACTTCTCCCAAAACTACAGACTAGCTCAAAGATATTATGGATCACAGGATCTTTATACAGTTTACAGCAATGAATACCTTTTTCTGCTGAAAACTTAGCTTCATTATGCCAGATTTGACAAATTACTAAGATATTTTTCTAGTTCATTAGGATATTTTGGCTCTCAAATTAATCCTCCATGACTGGTACTCATGTTTAACGTGCCCTTCAAAGAAGTCACTATTAGCACTGAGATCTGAAGCTGACAAAGAGCTTCAGACACAATCTCCTGAGGTTATAAAAATTAATGCGGACAAACAAGAGGGAAATGACTGAAGTTGAAATGCTGCACATGGATGTTGAAAGGCATCATGTGTTATTCATTCACATGATAATGGAGGTAATATATAGCATCTCTAGCCTACACTCGTAGGGAACTCATGCTTATTTCGGTCTTTGACTGACACTCTCRCTTCACCACTCCCTGGTTACTCACACCTAACCACTGCTACAGCGAGCAGAAACGCTGCTTTCAGACAGAACTGACACTGACTGCTAAATGAGAGTTTACAGCTCCCAAGCCATAAGGTTTTTCCATCTGACACACAAGCTACATTTATCCTCATGCTTTAACTGCAGCTGCACACATACTTTCCTCATCTGTGTCTCAAGGTAAAAAATGCTGATGGTGTACATTTCACCTGTTCTGAATATGCCACTGTAAACACCAACATAAAACCCATGAATCTTACGAAAAAATCAGTGCTGTTGGGGTGAATCTTTTATGCTATAAATGGACCAAGCAGTAACACAAAAGCCAAACATAACTGATTTTAAGCAATGCTTTTCATCAATGCATATCTCATGCTCATAGCAAATAAAGGTCTCGGAGATGCTCTGACCTCTTGCCTGTAAGAAAAGAAGTTGAGTGCATACTTGGATTTATGTATTTGATACATACTAAGTACACACTTGATATTGTAGGGGAAGAAACTAATGAAATGACACCAGAGGAAGCCAATGGCATTACTCAGGCACACATAGCCATAGATAAGAAAATCACATATGAGGAAGTGTCCAGTATGGTGATATCAAATATGGGTATGAGAACATGAGAGCAAGTCAGTTATTGTTCCTCAGGTAAAGAGGAGTTTCTGCGCCTTGTTAAAAAATAAYGTGTAATACAACCTTCAGAAATATTCAGTAGACATACTTCAGCTTTCTTTTGATGAGACTTTGTGACAGGTATCTTAAGATAGATTTTTTATTCTTTCCCCAAGTCACCAATTCAGGAGCATCTTGTTTCTGTCATACACCTCAGTCATGCAAATCTTTTTAGACATCTATCCCGAAATCCTCCAGTGCTCTTAATTACAGCATCTCACAGTTTGAGTCTTCRAACAAATCATCATCTGCTATGGAAAGCACCAGCTGTAGCCATGTTTCATTTGCAGAAAATACTGGCTTGGACTCCTGTTTAGCGATAGGCCTTTTCTGTTCTCAGATTTTAAATGAAAAAGAAATGAATTTCAGTAGCACTTGAATCAAGATACTAAGCTCTGGAAACATGAAGATCACATCACAAAGTCATGAAGGTCAGTATATTTCAACTCCACAAACTAAGAAAGAAGAGCCATTAACAGATTTGCTCCCCAAATCAACAGTAATTCAACAATAACATCCCACTACTTGAGGTTAATTTAGTCCTGGGTGAATGCCACACATACAGAGAGTCTTTCCTCTCCAGAACAAAACACTGCCATGGCCACTCAGAACTTCAATAACGTGCTCCCTTTTTCATCTTGGCAATTAAGTCTTCCAGCCTCCATACAGTCTAATATTTTGACAACGTTAAGAGCATAAGTGACCATCACACCAAGTGACTGACTCTAAGGAAAATAAAGGAAGTGCCTCATTCGTAACATCATCTATCATTCCTTGTAAACAGCTGCTTGACACTTTTCATGAAGAAGTAGCTGTCTGAATAAAAAACCCAAACAAACCTCACACATGTTTACAGCTCACCATCATTTGCTGAGAGCTAGTCAGCAATTTTCTTGTTCAAGTTAAAAATTTAGAAATATTGATGATGTCTGCTATTCTCAAGAGTGCAGCTGTTCCAGACCCCAAAGTGCATTCTGGCCATCAGTGCTGGCCGTCAGGCGAGGGACTGAGGATCCCCTCCTAGCTGTTCCTCACACTTACAGAAGCAAGAAAGGATGGGACGTCAGAGCACAAACAGGTTATCTTATAGCTGCTGCAATTCAGGTAATAGTAACATCCTAAAGTGATGTGATTTTGATTCAGACATTCTAGCTAAATCTTCAGCTGAATTAAGTGTAAAATTACTTAAGTCATATGGAGTACTTAYGTTCAGTAGAGACAAATTACCTCCRCTTTGAAGCAAAAATAAATTTAAGACATCAGACAGTGGAAGGACATGAATAACATTGCTCTGTTTTCCCCCATTATGAAATTAAATCCCAGGAATCCTGGCCGACAAGCCAATCTAGATGTTGGAGTACATGGCCTCTTTCCTCTGTGGAGCACCTTGGGAGATGGTGTCCCAGAAAGAAAGGATCATTCTTATTCTTTCTCTGACACATGGGAGGACAACACTACAAACATGGGATACAAAACTAACAAAACCGCAATTCCCACTATAACCAAAACTAGGCAGCTTTCAGATAAGAGGTATTATGATACCTGTAAACCCAATGCTCCTTATGATCAGTGGTACTGAAGCTGGAAAAAAGGTGGCAGAAATGCTGGAGAAATCAAGATACAGATGAAGTTTCACCAAGTATCCTGTATGTAATTTCGGTTACCTACCCCCAAGATGAACTAAAATCACATCATGATCTGTGCAAAAAAGGGCAGTCAGCCTCCCTCAAAAAACAAAAAGGCCTTTTAGTTGAAGGAGATGAGAAATGTGCCTTTGTATGTGTGGCTGTGTAAAACTAACTTGTCTAATACAGAACCTGGTGAGCCTCTGTGGGTAATGAAATGCTCTCACTGCTGCCCACAAGATCAGAACAGCAGAGGCAGCAACAAGATCTTCTCCAGTTTAATCCAGCTAACGGAGCAATTTGAGTTGTTGTCTTGTGTTGTGCTAAGAAAACTTGAATGTTTGGAAAAAGGACAGCTGGCACAGCTAAGGAAGACACAGAGGGAGAGAAGTGGGAAGGGCAGGAGGCAGCTGCAGTGCAAACTGCAGACAAGCAGCAGCTTTGGCAGGGACTGCGCAAGCAGCTGTTTCACTGCTCAGTCTGGTCACAGCTGCATCAGCGACAAGGAACATGGAGGGAAAAAACTGATAGACAAAATAGTGTAGAAAATCCTCAGTTCTGTCCCATTCTCCATTCACCAATTCTATCAAGGATGATGTGGAAACTTTATGCAAAACTGTTCAGATGCCCATGCTAATTAGGTCAAATCAGACAAGGCTGGAAAACATGGGAACATTCAAATTACACACCGTATTACAACCCTAAGCCTACTGCACTTTTCAGCAGAAAGTTATTTAACAGAAAGAAAAAAAGATAGTCAGAAACCACCCATCTAACTGGTTTAGCTTGTTTAAAACCACCAGGATTGCTTTTGTAGAAACACATAGAAAAGTGTCTTAGACAACACTAATATACAGTTTCTAAATCCTTTCAGCATTTCCAAGGTTCTTTGCAGCAAAAAGTGACATTATGGCTTTGTGTTACTTGTCACACAGGTAGTTCAGCAACAGTGAAGTGGCTACAGCTGGCACCATCTCTCATCTGTTTGTATAATCAAAACCCCATCAGTGCTGTAGACACACAAGCAGTGAATGAGGATTGCTCTTCCTTAGAAAAATGCAACAGAAAAGGTGTTTTGTAGAGCATGAAAAGCATAGTCAGATAAAATTCCATTTTGGAAATAATTCTTCCTGGCAGTCCCTTCATGCTGTTTTGAGACAGCTTCTTGCCAGCTCCCTTTGATTCAATGCTCAGTGAAATTCTACTGAGGATTAATCCCAGTTTCCATGAAACACCAGAAAGGCCACCTGTCTCCTGGATTTACAGAATGACAGGTTGACAATTTTGTTCAATTTTGCATTATAAAAAACAAACAAAAACCTAATATGCCATGATTTATTTATGCTTGATTTACTTTTGCTTCAGAACAACCAGCAAAATCCCTCAGAAGTCACAAAATAGCAAAGTAGGACTCTGCTTTGCAGATACAGGGGTAACTAAGACATGGTTTATTTATGCAGTGTAACCTTGGGAAGACCCAAAAAGTAGAACACAAAATAAAAACCACTGAAAATCAGTGCAACGAGAGCACAGTGAAGTGCTGATGGATAGATACAAAAATTTAACTAGCCTACTACAGTCAAAAGAACACAGAACAGTCCCTTACCAAGGAGAGGCACTATTGTCTTCTCTGATGGACCATATTAAAAATAACAATAGTTTAATAGTCTCCACAGCAGCATTTAGTCCAGCCATTCCCGGGAAGTATTAACAGAGAGCAAATTTATTTCTAAGTCATTTGGCAGCTTCCTTTATCCTGGATGTGTAAATCAAGGCATGGTACCCACTAGAGCATTCCAAAACTGTAGCCAAACAATGCTTCCCATACACACACCAGTCCCTTCCTCCCAGGACTCTCTGCCTTAGCTGCCAGCTATCATCACATTCTCTCATTTAGGGATTCACAAGATAAACAGCTCAAACCATAAAGCAGTATCACCTTCCTTTTATCCCGGAGCTGCAAGGCTCCTTCAAAATCTGAAATCAAGAGGTGGCAGAGGTAATACAAGACAAAAGGCTTCACAACCCAAGATGTTATAACCATTACAGGAAATTATTATTACAAAATCTGTTTGGTGAAACCTGCTRGGGAAGAACTAAAGCAGTGGGTAATGTGGTACTGTGCTGCCTTGCATCAAGTTACTGGCAGTCATTACACATGATCCTGTCTTTGTGTGACCACACTGATTACATTTGCCTTTACAAATAAATGGCCAACTAGAAAACTGGATGCCAGGCTACTGACATCCCACTAACAATTAATAAAATAAATGAGGTCATGAGCACCCTGCACAGAAACCCCAGGCATAACCTCACCATGTAACAACGCAGTCATGCTTCTTTCACAGCACAAGAGTTTGCAGAGAGATTACAGGGGACTCAGCCCAAACTGACTCTAAAAACCTCAGACCACATTGCTTGAAGAAGGTGGCTGAACTGTTTGCAGCTTAACCTCCATTTCCAGCAAAGACATACGTGACATGTCTGTTGTGGTTTTGTTTGCCAACACTTGATCAGCTATTTTACTTGTTGTGGTACTTCTCTGTAGTGTGATTTGTTTCTTGATTATCCTTCCAGAAGCCTTTGCAACCAGCACAGAAATCACAGAAAGCCAGGTATCCCTGAGTTTTGTAACTTTTACAAGTGTAAGATATATAGGWATGACTTAGGAAAAGGAGGAAACAYAGATCTACTTCCCAGCGTCCAGTAAGCAATTGCCTTGAGTGGAGATAGGAAGGGAGAACCCATCAAAGGAGGAAGGAAAGCCAAGCAGGCAGTTTCAGGAGCTGGGGGAGCTGTGACATCCTAAATTCTCATTTATTTGAGAAGGAAGGAGAGGCTACGAACTCCTGCGGCTCTCCCCAGTAGCAGAGGACAACTTCTTGCTGGTTTTTTTAGCACAAATATTTGTTTTGGGGTAAGCTAAGCGACTACTCGTTATCCTTTACAAGATGCCAATAGTGAGCTGACTAAGGCACTACCTTTGACTGGGGTCTGCACATGGAGCATCTTGAAACGCGTGGAATCCGGGTTTAGTTAATTTTTAATGAACGTTTATCTCCTTCTCGAGTGGTGTGGCTGCCAGGGCTCCCTCTGTGGGTGCCCCCGCACCACAAGCCCCCCGATGCCGAGCCCGGGCACGGTGCCGCCTCTGCGCTCTCTGCACACAGCCCAGCCCTGGTACCCATTTGCACCGATTCCACCCTAATTCACCACACACCCRCGCTCGGTCCAGCTCCCTGGCTCCGGTCCGGGCGATCCCCGTGGGCGAGAAGGAAGCCGGGCCCGCCTCGCGGCCCTCCCGGGAGCGTCTCCGGGCCGTCCTGCCCTGGCCAGGGTGCCCCGGGGGTAGCAGTCCACGGCGGTGCTGCGAGGAGGGGGAAGACCGCGGCACCGCCYGCCCCGCCGAGCGCGCTCCCGGGACACCTGAGCGGAACCTGAGGGCAAGGGGCGMGTTACATAAGGGCGGGGGAGCCGCCATGGCGGTACGAGCGCGGTACGGGGGCGCGGGACGGTGGGGGAAGGGCGCAGAGTGGGGTGCAGCCCTCCGGCTGCGGGGGCAGGGGAGGTGTGAGGTGAGAGCCGGGGTGAGCCCCGGAGGGAGCCCCGCGGTGCCCGCCCGCTGCCCGCCCCGCTCACCTGCGCTGCCGCTGCCGCCGCGGCGGGTCCGGCGGAACGCCCGCCGCCCGCCAGGGGGCGCGCCGCGCGCATGCGCCGAGGGGCGGGGGCAAGGCGGGAGCCCCGCGGCGCTTCCCGCTCTCCCGCCCCCTCAGAGCCCCGCGGGGAGGCGGCTCTGTCCGTTCCCTCAGTGATGTGTGTGGGAAGCAGACTTTCTCGGCCGGTACTTGCCGGGTAAAAGGGCTGGCCTTCAGTGGGAAGCAGAAGCAGGCAGAGTAACTCCTGAGAAATAGCATCACCCTGTCCCTCCAGTCAGCGCAAGCTCCGCCAGAATAATCTTCCCTCTTCTTGAGGGGAAGCCGTGTGAGGGGTGGCTGAGGTCACTTGGTCTGTTCAGCCTGGAAAAGAGGAAACTGAGGGGAGACCTCATTGCAGTTACAGCTTCCTCCTGAAGGGAAGCAGAGCAGCAGGCACTGATCTTTTCACTCTCACGACCAGTGACAGGACTCAAGGAAACAGCCTGAAGCTGTGTCACGGGAGATTTAGGTTGGATATCAGGAAAAGGTTCTTCCTCCAGAGGGTGTTTGAGCACTGGACAGGCTCCCCAGGGAAGTGGTCACAGCACCAAGCCCAACAGAGTTCAAGAAGCATTTGGACGATCCTCTCAGGCACATGGTCTGACTCTTGGGGATGTCCTGTGCAGGGCCAGGCGTTGGACTCGATGATCCTTGTCTGTCCCTTCCAAAGCAGCGTGTTCTGTGGTTTTTTGGTTTGTAATACAGATCAGAGTGATCCTGCTTCAGATTTTGGAGGAACTGCTCTCCATGAGTTCAGAGAGAGAAGGATGTAACAGAGAGAGGAAGAGGCTATACCAGCTCCTTCCTCTCCACCTGTCCACCAGCTCTGGTCTCTACGGTGTACATTTTTTACACATACATATCTCGCACAGAGAGATACGTACACCCTCTCCAGTGCAGGAATACATTTCCCCAATACACACTTTCCCCCTGGTTTGATTCAGTCTCTTTGTTAGTAGTTCCCTTCTCTGCCTGTGGAATAATAAGTGTAAGTCTTGGTCACATTTGGTAAAAGCTTGACTTCAGAACTTGAAAAGAATTGGCCAGGAAAGTTTTGCAGGCTCTTAGAACCAAAGAAAGACCTTATGAAAGAAATGGATGCCCTGGGGAGTATAGAGTCTTCTTGAACAAAAGCAAGCACAGCTTGCCAAGTGAAAATGCTCTCCACCCCCAGCCCCACAGATTAAGAGCCCAGTAGATTTCCCAGTTCCATACTGCAGAGCTGAAAGCTGGACTCACACTGGACGGCAAGATCACCCCTACAGATGTGCATAATAATTCTAGGATTTCCTTTTTTCCTGAACCCAACACAATTCTGCTGAAAAGCAGGAAGGTGTTTTAGAAATCTGTGCTTATCTGAGAATGAGTGGCTGGAGGTCTGCAGTTTCACACAGAGTACACATATACTGTTTTTAGGAGGAGAAGTACATCTATTTAGGAGTCTTTAAAGGCAAAAATAAAGTAAATTACACTGCTGTTTGAGGTGGCCTGTTTGAGAAAGAGCCGGAACACTGTCCATGAAAATATGGGCATTATTGTTATTATCTCAAATATATCTGTTTGGGTTGTTATTCCACACCCCTGTGCCATTAATTCCATAGAGGTGAAAATTCAGTGGCAAACAGCTGAATTGATTATATGATGTGCTTATCAAAAAGTTGCACTAGTTGTGATCAACCCAGCACATTTTAGGTTTTGCATAAATACATCTCAGAAAATTCCTGTTCAGCAATGTCTTTTTTCCGTTTTTTTTCCCTGAACATAAAAATCTCAAGCAGTCCTCCCCAGTTTCATCCATGTTTTTGAAAGGTACTAATCTGAATGTATGTGGCAGAGATGCTGCTGTCCGTGTGGAGTTTCCAAAAGGCTGGAGTTGGACAAAGTGACCTGTACAGACTTATGTTTTGTGGATTTCCCCTCCCCTTCTATTGCAGTRTACGCTTATATTCCCTGTTGGCCTCAGAGTTTCTACATCATATATCCACAATGTCCAGGCTGGCAGCTGCTTTACTGCCCCAGACTGGTTCTCTTCTAGATGAAAGCCTGATGCTTAAGATGTGCCAAGGGAGGAAATGTTACCTCCCAGCTTCCTCAGATGAGTTCTGGGGATTGAAGCAAGGTCTGGGAAAAGGTAGGCGTCATCAGTGGGCAGACTGCTGTTCTAATGTCTTTGTGCTCTTATTTCTGGCTTTGAGAGTTAGTGATACTGCTTGTAACGTGTTGTGGCTCTCATCCAACGCCCCTGGAAACCACCAAAAAGGCTCCCATTGACTTCAGTCATACTTTGATCAGGCCTTCAACCCACAAAGATGCCATTGTCTGGTTTTACTGCCATTGGGGCGCTTGGCATAGTGCTGCTCCTGCTCTCACATACATTCGGATACCTACATCCACTAAGTCCTCACAAGCAGTGCTTTACAGGGGTGTGGTATAATCCCTGATGACAGAAAGAGGTTACATTTTCCTGAATGTGGGCAGACTTTGAGGCTGYATTCCTGGGGATCTATTGTGACTGTTCTGGTAAATGCTTTACCTCTGTTCTCTTAGTAAATGTAAAATAACTATTTGTCTGGATTCTCTTAAGGCCTTGAGTTTAAAACTGTAGTAGCTCTTTGGATTAGCAATTGTAGAGACCTGTAAGACTTCAGTCCCTTATCTTCTGCTCTAAAGACAACAAATTTAAAAATATTGCTATTCCCTGATAGTAACAATTCTCAAAAGAAAAAAAAAAGAGCCAACTGTGAAAACATAAATAGCTGGATTTTTGTGTGTGTGGTTTTGTTTTGTTTTTTCAGCTGTTAAAGAGGGAAAAAAAGGAAGTTCACTTGGTCCAAAGGACAAATCATGACCTGGTAGYTCAGAGACAGGGCATAACCTTGGGTGAAAAAGATCTTTGGGTGCTGAGTGACTGTGGCTTTGTGTGCTAATCTCAGCTACATCAGTATGTGACAGATATGCCTACAAGGTGGAAACCCACAGGAGCATCAACACCTTCCTTGAGGAGGTTTCAAAGAGAAACTGAATGCCAGGTAGCTGCGTCTTGCCAAGAAGGTGTCATGCACTGAGTAGAGATTTGCACCACGTCGCTTGACATCTTCCAGAGATCCTGGATTAGCTGCTGAATGAAGAACAATCCCTTTCCCAAACCTGGTAGTCCAGAACTGCAGTAACACCGCCATACCCATTGCCAGGCTCCAAAGCTGCAGGTAATCATGGGGCTATACATACACACAAAACATCTCTTTCTTCGTGCCTTTGAGCTGGCACTAAGGTAGCTCAGCACTGCACAGCACAGGCATTATCTAAAATTGCCTTTAGAGTATTGAGGATCATGCTTTAGGATCTGTCTGCTCGTGATCCATATTATGTTCGTAAGCACTTGAGAAGATCTGTGTTTAATGTAACTATGTATGGAGTGTCCCAAGTTTCATGATTTCCGAGGCTTCAGATGTAAACAGTGGTGTGTGTGACAGAGCAAAATTGAAACAATCCGTGGCTTGAAAAATAAATATCTGAAAAATCTGTGCTGCTGCTTTCTTATCTATAGGCCTGTGGCATACATGGACTTATGTCATCCTCCTAAAGGAGAGTACACCTCTGTTTGGCATGTTTCTTCCCTTTTATCTGTTCCCTGCTCCTGAGGAGAGAGAGCATGAAGTGAGCTACAGCCTCTCCTGGCCCTAAATTGGTTACTGATTACCCAAATGGATGAGGCACAAATCCTTGTGAGTCAGGAATTCTTTATCTAGAAAATGAACATGTGAACAGTGAGTATAAACTATGTTCATAAAATGTTGCATTTTAATGATTCTCAGTCACTCATTCCTAATGTCACGTCCATTACAACTGACCCATATAAAAGGAGTCTCCTTTCCAAGGTGTCTCCACAGTCCTGTGCAGAAAATCTCAGTATCTCAGAAGCTGTTAGCTGTAACTGTGCCTCTGTTAATTAGTGTGCTGATTGATTTTGGTTGGTTGAGTTTGGGTTTGTTTGGGGTTTTTTGGCTGAAAATATTCATTACATGCACAAGAACTGACCTAAAAAGGCACTTCTAAGGAAATAACCAATTGATCTAAAATGTTTTATCTTTTTTTGGCCCATACTACTTTGCTTGCTATAAATCATGATGTAGCCTCCTTCCAGACAAGCCCATTAAAATCCCCTTAAAATTATACTTGTGTTTAAAAGGGCTCTTGGTACAATTTCATGTCTAAGAGAGAGAAGAGGATGGATGTGGAAATGTGCCACAGATGTTCAGCTGGGAAGATAACATTAATGATTGGGCTGTGCAGCCAGAACTGGTGTTAACGGCACATGCATGCTTTAAGGACTTAGAGAACTGAGCTACACATAAATATTTGTTTTTTCCCCTTCACTGTTTTTCATACTAGAGAGACTTGAATCTTGTCTTTTGCCAGTATAATTCCAGTGTAACTACACAGAAATCACTTGATGAGAATAAATGCAGATCTCCACTTCCTGCATAATATTAAAGCCAGCTATTACTTGATTTTCATTTTTTCACCTCTCGTAGAGTGCAGCTGTCAGTTCTGTAAGGCTCAAAGAAGTCCTTATGTACTGTATTCCAGGTCAGCCCTTCGGAAGGAAGCAGCAACACCTCATCATGGAAAAGCTATGTGGCCATCAAAGGACTGGTGCAAGCTCCTGCTCAGGGTTTGGGTTTTTCTCCCATTAGAGATTACCTCATGATTAGCAAGCTGGGAGGCACTGGTGAACACGAGTGTCTGGAATTCCTTTATATAAAAATACAGTCATTATTATYACCTGATTATTTTTGAGCATTGAGTGTATCTTCCTGTTGCAGCATCAGTTTAACTAGAATGTTTCTGGAAAATCATTTTGATTGTGATGTTTTAGAAAAAGATCAGCAACCAGCTGTGAATATTAAAAGGCTGAGAACACAGAAGGGAAATAGTCTGCAGGAGAGCAAGCTAATCCTAGAAAGACCTGGCTTCTTGGATAGATGTAAGCTTAGTAATACTCTGGTAGAAGTTTTGCAGTAAAGCCACAATCTTCTCAATGATGAGCTCAAACAAAGCAAGAGAGCTGCTTGGAAAAGGAAAAAATGCAAGGTCAGAAAATAGATACAGAATGAAAGAATCGGAGAGATTGAAGGTACCAAAGAGTCAAGTCAGAATTTCTGCAGACAGTTTTGCAACACTGTGAACCACCAGTCATCTCAGATGATTAATTTCAGTGGAGATGTAGTAAAAAACCACAAAACAGTACAAAGCCCCCTTTTGTTGAACTGCTGGGTTCAGGAGATTCTGTACATTTAGAAATCCATGTTCTAAAATGCTGCCTAAAATTACCTGGTTTTTTATGCATACTGGTACCACCTGCAAGCATTAAAAGGTGTATGACGGTGGGGCCTTGGTGCTAGCAGACAGTGGCACTAAGAGGCACAGCCCTGATTTTCTCTTCTAAGTGGCTTAGGTTTGTGCCAAGAAACACAGGTTGAGATGATTCTCCTAACATTCTAAGTAGGATTCAAGGACTTTGGAAAAATGCAGCAGAGCCAGTCTCCRAAGTACCCTCAAACTTTGCTAAAGAGACGGGCCAGGCAGCAGTGCTGTGGGGAGCTTTAATCCGTGCTATTAGGGATTCTGTAAGTAGTTCACCTTCCTGCCTCTTGCTCTGGCGAGCAGAGCCCCTGTCACCTGGCAGGGCAGCCACAGCAGAGGCATCTGGCTGCTGGCTGCAGCCTCTCAGGGAGTACATAGTGCACCTGGCACATGAAATTCCTGTGGGGCACTCACTCTCCTGTGCTTTCTTAAAGCAGAACAGCTGGAAGAGCTGAGGAAGGAGCTCCACAGACCTCTAGCCAACATCATGGTGCTTTTAACTGAGCTGTTGCTCATCATGTCTGTGGGAGACTGGGCTGACTCCAGCACAGAGATTCTGAGCTAGGCGCTTCCTACTTTTCTCTTGGAACCTGGTCCTCTGCTTAATTAACACATCAGTGTTTGGGCCAGACCCCAATTGCACGGCTCAGCGGTGCTGTCATTTTCCTGGCACAGGGCTCCTGTCAGTGCTGGGGCCAAGGCAGGGGGGCAGGGAGGGCATGGAAGCACCGACTCCAACTCCAAGAGACACCTCAGCAGGAGGCAGAGCACGGGGCCAGAATCACTAACCTGACTCATAAGGAGTCCTAGGCCAGGGTGTGAAGTACCACTCTCCGAATTTGAGACTTAGCTGTAGGTGGCTGTGTGAAACCTGCTCACATGGACTCCTGCTGGGCACCCATGAGTGACCAGACTTTGGGATAAGCTTGAGTTGAGTGTTGTGGCCAGAAAGAGAACTGAGTAGGCTGGGAGGCTTGGTGACTTAGTTCTGGCACTGGTGTTCAGGAGATGAAGGCTGAAATCCTTGCTTTTGCATATGTTTCTTTATGCCAAACAGAAGACTTGGAAATTCAAGCAACATGGAGAAGAGCAAGTGGCTCTCAGTTGTGACAGGCCTGTCCTCTTAGAAAGAGAGGAATATATAGTTCAAATAGAAGCAGGACAAAACAAGAACTTCTTTCAGAGTAGACAAAAGCCACTAAGTCACTCTTCTCAGGTTTGCGGGATGCCACTGAGGCAGGGAAAACAGACTTACAAAATAACTTACTGAAAATGCATGCAAATTGTACTCCTTTATCCTTCAGGACTCAAAGCATGCTTCTCGCAAATGCTTTGGGGTTTGGAGGGTCTTGGTTTTAAATTCAAACCACATCCACACTCCTTAATTGACTTTTAACTTTTTGGATTTTTTAATTCTCTGAAATTTGCTTACCCTTTCTTTCTTTTATTTTCTTGGCTATAGGAATCCTGTGCTATGAAACAAAAAATCCAAAGCTGGGAACTTCAGCTTCACACACCCTGAGTGTCTTATTACATGAATGTTCCATGAGCAAAAAGGAAACTATTTTTGTGTCATTTAGCACATCTAGCAACTATTTGTGATGACGGCAGCAAAACTTCTACCTGTTGCCAGCTGAGAGCAGGAGGAGCTGGGTGGTGAGGGCTCTCCCTTTTCTGAAGAACCTGTTTACAGAACAGCTTGAAAGGCTCAGGTGACCAGGGTGGATTCCAGCTGTGCCGAAGGTGGCAGTGTGTTCAGGCCGGCCTGGGATGACTGCGGGCCAGCAGTGCCTGCAGCAGGTGGGAGTTGCACAAGTGGGTGCACAGATCCTCTGTGCTCTGGAGGGGTCTTTGACCCGTRTGTCATCAGCTGCTGCCCTCTTGGACCACAGGCCAAAGCCCTTTAGGGGTTTCACCTCCTGTGCCATCAGAGCAGGCCCCTGGCTTGTGATGAGGAGCTGTGTGAAGGCTYGTCTGGAGCCTTCCCCTGCACCCCCTGCCCTGGCACCGCCTTTAAGCCCTGGCCCTTGCCCGTGTGGGCTGCACTTGTGGCACGCAGTCATTTGTAGAGAAATACTGCTTTGTTTTCATGAGAAGGTGTTTTAAAGATGTCTGGAAAGTGCAGAGGAGCATATGAGAAATAATACAGGGGAAGGTGTATTCCTTGTTACCATACCTTAAATGCATCTCTAGGACCTGATTATGACTTTCACTGCCAAGAGACACTGTGTTCTTTGTGTTAAAGAACTGTATTTATTCATATAAAGGCATATTAATGGTGCAAATGCGTAAGTGATAATCGATGTAATTAGGTATACTACATATACACCTGTATTATTTCAGGTATTTGCTACAAAAATATGGGAAATTCAGTATTCATTAGAGAATTTTATATTTTAAATATATAAATTGAAGTGAAAACAGGCCACACACGTTTCTGGGAGTTCCTGCCTGCCTCAGCACAACGAGATAGAGGTGATGGGATGTACATTCAAAGCAGCCCTTCTAGAGCTGCATCTCTGCTTTGCTAACACTCCCTGTTATGCAGGTGTGTTCCAGCTGCAGGTGTGGGATAAGACCTTAGGTGTGCCTGGGAATGGTGGCCTGGAAGCACCTGCTTTAGCTCTGTTCTGAACCAAGCCAGCTGAACTACGCTCAGCACATGTTCTGTCTTCTCTGGTGCCTCTGGGAAATGAGAATCAGTTCTTGCTTTTCACTGGGTGCTTCTCTGCCCAATGACTGCATCAAACTTGACATCAGTCATCTTCATCAGAAGATTCAGGGCACGTTCTGGTAACACCCTGAAAGAGACAATAACATGAAGTTAAAAGTGGGATAGTAAATTATGGGGAAAAGTGTCACTGCAGGTGAGGGAAGAGCTGGTCTGGTAGCAGAATGCATGCACACATATGGACTGAGACAGAGTCTCAAACTGGGCATTATTTCCCAAGGACACGTGGCCCTTGTCAATCTCTGACATGCTTTAACTCCAATCGCACCCATCTCTTTTTACAACAATTCCATGATAGGTATGTACCACCCATGATTTCGGCTGCAATACTGCTGCAGAATCCAGAAAGTTTTCATACTAAACATAGACACAAGCATTTGCTTTCTCTTTGCAACAGAGCCCTTTTAAAGCAATTTTCCATCCTCCGTGGCCTCAATCTTTGCTGTTGACGTGGAGAAACAAACACTGATAAGCAGCAGGYCCTCATCTCATTCTGGGACTACTCTGGCGCTGCTGTTTCAGAGAATGTAGTGGCCTGTAGAGCACTGGAGCTCTGCATTGACTACAGTCATCTGCAGCAAGTGGTTCTGTACTAGAATGAGAGGGCCCAAAAAAATCTCTGGATGAAGTCTGCTGTTGTCACTGGAAAGAACCACTGCATTATTAACTACCTTGTGATATATTCTAAAATAGAACTTAATCTTGAATCAGATTTTACAATTTTGAGGGTGGTACACTCAGCAGGTTACAGCYGATAAATTTTTTTGCCTACTCACCTTTCAAGCAGTAAACAGGCACTCTGATTTGACGGAACGAAAACCATTTTCTGGTTGGTCACTATTCCTTCCATCAGAGCCTCCACAACTTCTTCAACCTCCAAAATCTTTCCAAGCCTACACAGGAAAGCAAACATGTAAGACCTGCAGTAGTAAAAAGGGGTGGTACCAGCTGATGTAGGAGGCTTCACAAATGCACAACCTCAGGTAATTCAAATGCAACCATCACGTGAGTTAAAGGACACTGCAGATTTTCTTTAGCCAATGATACACACTGTTGTTATACAGCCAGCGGGAACAGAGGCCTCAAGCTGGGGATAATATGCAGTGCTTTGATGCAAAGAAGGAAGCACAGGAATGCAGAGCATTGAGAGTTACCTTACAGAGGGGTTCTTGACAAATCCAGTGTTTATAAAAACTGGACAAAGGCACGTTGTTTTTATTCCATCCTTTCCCAGGGTAGACAGCTCCTCTGTCAGAGCTTTATGAAATCCAACTGCAGCAAACTTGCTTGAGCTGCAGGAGGGGAAAAAGTACAAATGAGAAGGCAGAAATCCTATTCCCACCTTTCTACAACTGCAAATGGCCTAAACCATCCTACACGTACAGTACAGGCTAGGAGGCAAAAACCTCCAAATAATATTGTCCTGCGTTGCAGTGTATTCTGTTACCATCCTCATGAGCTGTTGAAACCAGGTGGGGCAGTGTTTTCCTTGTCTCCTCCCTCCAGACTATCTTCTGTTAATGGCGCACCAGTGCCCTGCCGCATGACTCAGAGATAACTCYCTCAGGACTGTCTTCTGTTAATGAGCCCATCAACGCCTTGCCTCATGACTCATCAACCCATTGCGAGATGCTCCACCCAGAAGGAGGAACCAAGCATTCCATCCTGGATATAATCTGACATTCCGAACACCAGAAACCACCTTTCCACTGGATTCCCAGAGGACAGGAGCTATGTAGCCACCACTGGACCTTCTGAGGCAGAGCAGACCTTTCTACCAGACCACCACTTCGACAGAATCACATCCACCACTTCAGCCATCATCTTATCGGACTGCTACCACCACCCTGACTAACAGGGTGTCAGGTTGTATCCTGACTCTGTCAGTTTAACCCAATGTTTTCTGCCTTTATCTTTTTGATTTCCCTATTAAATTGTAATTCTGACTTGGTGCCTCCCACTGGTTTGTTTTCAAACTAGTACAAATATAATCCAGCTGAGAGACAGAGCAGGGACTATTCTAACTTTCCCTGTGCCAGAGGGTAGTGGTGGATTAAATATTGAAACTTGTGGAGTAATTGTGGAAAGCAGACAAGGTGTGAACAGGCAGACAAAACAGATAGGAAAACATCAGGAAATCTTAGAAAACATTTACTAGTGTGTGTCAATCGATGCACATCCCATTTTCCTGTGAGAGAAGATTGCTGGGAGGAATGCAGCCTGAATATGTGAAATGAAGAAGGATGGGCAGGGTCGAAATGGAGATTAACCCTTGACTGTTTATTGTACCACACAGGAGCATCTCAAATCAATTGTGTGTGCTTTGAAACAGAGGAGCATTATGCAAGCAAAACTGAGGAACGACCTGGCATGGAAATAGGTGTGAGCCTTAAGTTTAAATGAATTCCAAAGAAAATAGAATAGTCACATGACTATTTCATACAAACATTGCTCATGATTCAGTCAGAGCTAATAACTTGGTACTTTTTGATGGAGAAGATGCAATTAAAATTAACAAAAAATGAAGCAAGCTGATTTCAAAATCACTTACCAATATGCCACCATGAAAGGAGTCACAAAATGACCTGCAGYCGAAGCCACCGTGACAATGTGCCCGTAGTTGTTGTTCATCATGACTGGCAGAAAAGCTCTCGTGGTCTTGGAAGTCATTTAAACCAAGAGGCAGAAATGCAGGGGGCAGGAAGGAGGAAAGGAACATTGTTTTCTTAGGCAGACTCAGCACTGACCCTCAATGTCATTCACTAGGTGGCCAAAGCCATCCCTAAAGCTACGAGCTGCACAGCACCTCAGATTCCCAGAGCCACAGGGATACCTGCTCTCTGACCAGTGGTGCAGTTGGCAACCTGCTCTCCAAAGGTTTCAGGAGTTGGCTATAAACAGGAGCTGGTTTTCACATCTTTCCTTTGCTGCTTTTAGGTTTCAGGTGGCAGCCGAAATGCTGGCAGGGTCTCGCCCCCAGCACGTACAATAAACCACTTGTCAACCTATGGCTTCTCTTTTCTTCTGCCCCAAACAAGTACGGCCGAACAGCTGAAACCCTCCCACCCTGCCAGCCCCCAACACCTCTGGCAGAGGCCAGTGCGTGCTGCAGGTGAGGCTGTCACCAGCCAGCTCAGATCAGCAAGAGGCTATTCCAGTTCCCGGGCAGACRCTCTGCTTGGGTGCCCCTGTGCTATACAGCTCACTTGGTAATTCTCTGCTAAGAATGGTTGGTCTAAATTGCCTCYTCAGTGACACTCCCAAAAAGCTGTAGCTATGGACAYGGTGGTGGCCCTTACCCACATGTGGCCAAGAATGTTGATTTCAAACATCCTTTCTATCTGGTGGTCCTGAGTCGAGAGAAAGTCGGCAGTTGTAATCACACCAACGTTGTTCACCAGGATGGTCACATCTCCAATATCCTTTTTCACCTTTTGGAGAGAAAAAAAAGKGCTCAAAATTGTGTCTTTCACTCAGGGGGAAAAAAAATATGCAAGGGTGGGGAAGATGAGCCATAATTAATTTCATTCTTAACATCGCATCTTTAAGGGAGAGGAAGATCATCCCACATTTCCAGATGTGGCAGGAACTGCATAGTAGAGCCAGGAAATCTGGTTTGGATCTGATTCTTCTCCTTTAATTACTGCCAGTATTTATTGTGTTCCACACACTGTGCACCGTATGTATGGACTGTGTAGTCACAGTTGGGACCATGGAGGTACAGACTGTTTCGAGGCAGCTGGACCACAGCCATCACAATAAAATGTTTCATTTGTCCCCAGTGTTCCTTCAGAGGCTGGAACCCTAGAGAGCAAACTTGGCACCAGGGTGTGATACGCTGGAGCCTCCC
>RAHM01000083.1:3239948-3283657 GCA_003713295.1 Parotia lawesii | reverse complement strand
GGGTGCTCCCTCCTGCTCCTGCAGCCAGAGAACACAGAGGAGTGTGTCTCCGTGTCCTTGAGAAACTGTTTTGAAAAGTTCGTTTGGTTTTTTTTTTTCCAGCTCAGTTTAAAGGCACAGAAAAGGCACAAAATTACTTTTTGGGCATAGAGCATGATAGGGGATACATATAATAGAGTCACCCCAAGACACTGTCAAACTTAAATTCTGTTTGTGTCAATGCTGAGTTGTGCCTCACAACTGGCTGCACCATACCTGGTGAACCTTCATGCCTCCTGTAAGCCCTGGTCTGGTCTGACTGGATGGCTTATGAAATCTGGCTATACTGTACAAGTTAGAAGGCTAAAAGCCAAAAACAGCATTAGAAAAGAACATTATCAATGTCTCATGTTCCAGATATTAATGGACTTTGAAACATGGGTTTTTTTCCCAAAAACTAAGTGAATTTCTCAATGTGTTATGAAACATTATTCACACTGGGACTGCTTTACACAACTGATGTGCTGAAAGACTTCTCCACAGCCAGGTTACCATTTTTTATTGCAAGTGGGAACTGGTTCCACCAATCTATTTCAGATCTCTCATTACTAGGTTAGAAATTAATTTCTCATGTTTTGTTTACATTGTAATTCTCAAAAATAACTCATATAATGGGAAATAAAAAGGCACAAATTTTGAAATGTTTTCCAATTGGAGAATGAGTTTTGGGATGTAACAACTTTTTGAGTCAGTACATGAAAGCTTTTTGAAGGGGATTTATCCTGTATTTTACACATTCACTAGGAGGGAAGTGGAGGAGGGGTAAAGGAGGATAAACCACAAAAGAAGATGATGAGGACTTTATGTGGATGGGAATTTCTGGAAGACCAAAATGGTTTACAAAATATTAAGGAAGTGCCTGCTACAGGAAAAACACTGCAAGATCTGCACAGATGGTTAACGTCTTTTACTTACTTATTTTTAGGACCAGTCATTTAAGAAATGCTTTTCAGTTTCTTTCCTGGTCTACTTCCCATAATTATAAATTTTTGATTAAAAACTTCCCAAAAAAGCTTGTTTCCATTTGCCTGAGTGGTCCAATCTGCTTATTCTTTTATTGTTTTTATTTTATTAAGGAAGTCTTAACAATCAAACTGAGCAGACTACATTTTTCTCAAATTTAATTTCTCCTGTGCTTTTTCTTTTTCATAGTTTGGAGAATGAGGGAGGGAAGTAACTGGCCAACTTCTATGTCTATCCACTATGGTTTTTAGAGACTCCTGACCAGAAGCTCATTTTGCTTGACCATGGTGTTCCCTTGCAAGCAAACTACATTTCTGAAATTCACATAAATAACTGCCAAGAAAGCTATGTCTAGTAGAAAACAAATAGGAGAAAAACTTGCCACAATTCAGATGGACACAGTGACAGATTCATTGCTAAAAGCACGGCATAACCAAACTATGAAGACTTTTATTAGATTTTTTTTTTTCACAGTTAAGTCTATTCAAATAAATAAGGTTCTAGGACAGCAGAGAACCACCAAAAAACACGGCAAGGGACTATAATGCTACATTCAGTTTAACTGACATATCACAAAATCTGGAGCTTAGTTCTGTATATGCAATGTCATTCAAGGAAAGTATCTACATTTCTTGAACTCTCACTCTCTTACAATCAGAATCCTGTCGTCATTGGCCCTGCAACTTCAGCATCATTAAATTTTATCTTTCAAAACCAAAGGTATTTAAAAATTACGGTTTTACTTTCAGATAAGGAAATCCGCTAAGTAGCTTGTTATCTGGGTAGGAAACTGGTACTCCAAACTTAGACATTTTAGCTTTGATACTAGGTGAGCTCAAGTAGCAGATGAGATATTCCAGGCAGTCTACTGCCTAAAACTGTAAAAGAGCTGCTTTTGTATAGTTCTACTCAACTCCTGCCTAAAGCCATCACCTTTGGCTTCTTGACCCAAAACTCATTCTGCCCCAAATGAGAACTTCTTACATTTATCATGAGTGATTTGGAATTGATAAAGGAAAATATCTGAAAGCAACTTCTAAAGTTACTCTACTCCCAAAAAATGTATTCCTTCATCTCACTGCTTATACAAAGGACTGTCTTGAAAATCTCCCTTGAGATTATAACAGTAGGGGGGAGTTGAACTGTACTGCACTTTTGACAGATGCAACTAAACATCTGAAAGCATCCATGAACACTGAGGAATAATATAAAGCTTTGCAGCAGTGTCTTTTTGGATGCTCTAAACACAGAGTGTTTAACTAGCTTAGCTGCCAATCTGAACCTTCATAGAATTGTATATAAAGTCTCCTGTGTTCTCTAGAAATTTATAAAAATTGCTCTTATGGACTTCCCCAATACATGCTAAATTATTTCTCACACCTTTTAATTGCAATTTCTTGGCCATCCAAGAGATGCCTAACAGTCTGCATTTTAGCTCCTCCCACAGTTTAAATACATACAAGTAGAACTGTTTCTGCTCAAAGAATTTTAATTAGAATCCTCAGAATTTGAATTAAATAAAAAATAACACCTACTTTTCCTCAGTGAAAAGAGAATCAAAAGGTAAGGCAGATAAGTCTTGGTTAGAAATATTTCAGTATTTATTTCCAATTTTCATCCCAAAAACCTGTTGGAAAAGCATCCATGTTTGTTTCGTTTTGTTTTACTTCTGCTGCTATTTACTTTGCAAGAAAAATTTTCCACTATGGGCAACAAAAGCCTTTTACTGTATCTTCCAACTGAAGGACAGGAAACTATTCTATTTTTCCCAGTTACTAACCCTGCGCCTTTCCCTAAATATTTTCCAGAAATAATAAGAGAAGCTATTTCTTTCCTGAGTTAAAGTAGAAACAATGCCAATATAAAATCAGTAAAAATTGCCTGTAACTTCTACCCTACAGCTCCTCACTTTCATATCAATTTGTGGTATGTTTGGCTGTATGTTTTATTTGTGTTGTGCAGGCCTTTGAAATAAACTGGTTGGTGTAGCATCCCTGAATGCCAAGTGGAGAAAGCAGATCCTAGGAGGAAGCTCACCAGTACTTTTCAACAGCATTTTTATTAAAGGAGCAGTAATGTCTCCTATCACCTTGTAACATCTTTTAATGCAAAGGAAAAAACAGACGCTTACTTGTCACTAGAGACTGAGAATGTAATTTTCCTTCAGTATCTTCTACAAAAATGATTGCTCTACATCTTCTTTGACTGCTTCATCAGTTTGCAGACTGCTGAAGAAAAGATTCCTATTTTAGGCCACACATTACCTTGCAAAAAACCCCCATGAATGCAGGGAATAAATAGTAACAAGAATACAGTCAGCACAGAACAACATTAATTGTTAAAAGGAACTGTCAATGTTCTAAATAATAATGTATTATCCATCTCTGAATTTTGACAGACAAGAGCTGACAAATGCTGAAGTTTCATTTAGTTTTTTGTTCAACAGCTGCTTTTCCAAACCATCCCCAGTTGAAGAACTACATCACAAATCTCAGCTTTCAGCAGATGTTGAGAGCACAGTATCTCCCCTCACACAGAGACTTTTATTCACATAGAAGCCCAATAATTCAATAAAAACCTGAGTGTGCAGTAAATGAACTAATATAAATGAACTTAGGACATGGCAAGAACGGCTTATAAAGGCCCCGGGCAGTTACCACATTTCTAAATCCTTTCTAGCATGTGGAGAGGAAGAAGGGCTAATGGCACCAGGAGGTGCAGCTTTGCATGGAGGTGCAGCAGAAACTGTACAGGACCCTGTGCCCCAGAGTGCAGGTGCCTCCCCCAAGGGAGGATTACGCTGACTTTTGCTGACATTGGCAGCCAGCCAGTTCTGCAACAGAGGGAGATGCACACATGGTGCCAAGTCCCAAAATATGCCAAACACAGAGATGCTGAATCACACTTGAGGGATTAAAGTCCTTTCTACACTCCCTTTTCACATCAAAGTGGGGTCAAATTCTCTGGTTTCTGAACTATTTCTGATTGCTCTCTAGAGCAGCAAGTGCTACTCCAGCCCTCCTACAGTTATCCTGTGCTTCAGCTACCACAAGCTTTTTCATAGCAGGCTATTGACAACATTGCCCAAATTAGCCCTGACAAAATATACATTACACACACCAATAGGCTGAATTGCAGGGCTGGTTCCGGCAGCTGTATGACAGTTCTATTACAGCACAACTACACCAGAGCTTACAGGAATGAAAATGTGAACAAGAAAGATTTATTTTTTTCCTCCATTGATATAACATACTTAGAAATTACATGATGAAAATAATGCTCAGCTCCTCATTGTCACTGTAAATGAATGCATACATAAAAATGAAATCCACTGGACCGTGCTGTCATTTTTTCAAAGCACAATAAGTTTGAGAGAGGCGAGAAAGATAGAAAGAATCATCAGCTTATTGCTCTTCAGATCATCAGTTTCTCACCTACAATGAACAGTACGACCTGCTGGAATTCACAGGCTGGTCATGGCTCCAGGATTAACCATCATATGCTGTTTAATAGCAAAAACAATGTAGGCAATTTGTTTGTGTACATATTTTCATTCTGAAATGAAGAAGATTTATTTCCACTATTTTTGGTTTTATTTTCCTTTCCCTAAGATAAAGGAAACCTACATAGCTTAAAAAAGCCAAGCTATGAATTTAACATGTCTTTTTTCCCCCCATATTTTCAATTAAATCTCCAACGTAAAATTAATCTGAAGAAATTCCTTGTACTGAGATACTACGTAATAAAAAATGCAACAGTTATCAGACATTTCTGCTAAAAAAGACCCTAGTGAAGGGAGACAAGAGAGAACACAACAGACCTGCATCACTTGTTATTTATTATTATGTTTTTACTTCTCATTGTTCACCAAATTAAATATTACACTTTATATTCCAACAAAATAATCTAAAATCAGTACCTTGACTGGTTATAAAAGGGTTTTTTTTTTTTTTTTTAAAAAAAAAAAGGACAGCCAATGGAATTTATGTGAAGACTAACTGAAGAAAAGCCTTCCAAGGAGCAACAGTGTTTTGTTGCACTCTTTACAGAAGCATAATCTTTTTAAACTAACTTATTTTATTGTATCTGTTATAACATAAAGCTTTCTACAAGGCCCCAGTATCTTGTGTCATTGTGTCTAGAGAACAACACCCTACTTGTAAGAAGTAGATAGAGATCTCACGCAATGTAGTAGCTTCCACTGAAACCAAGATGCCTCCAAGAATGCACTGTTGCACACTACCTGCACTAGTTACATGCAGTTATACACCTGGGGTGGTCTGCTGAAGCCAGAGCATTGAAAGGGGGCACAGGATGCACTTTGTACATTGTTAAGGTGTACAAGACACACTAAGCATCATAAACGCTGAAGAATGATTAGCCGCTGTCAACGGAATTTGTGGATTCTGAAAAACCATGGAAAAACGTCTGGTTTGCCCAATTTAAAAAAAAAAAAAGATGTTTTTTCCAGCCCTGTTCAGCATTTAAGTCCATCTGCCAGGACTGTGAGGATGGGATGGAAATCATAGCCAGTGCATTTTGTTTTCACTATGGCCAGAATAAGCTGTGGTGCAATCACAGGGTAAAATGGGTTACGAGATTTTGTAACAGACAAAGAATGCTGAAGACCACTGCATATGGTAACAAACATTTGTTTACACAAGGATATATGTATTTCTTTAATGTATTATGCCTAATACATTCACACTCATTTTTAGGATACATACTGCTGACAGAGCTGTCAGAACAGTGACTTGTGGAAATACTTGTATCTTATTGAACTTAGGAGTGCAAAAGTGGTCTTTTAAAAAGGACATTGCTGAGCTATTTGATATTATGACAGGTATATAATGCAGTTGAAAATGCCTGCTTTATTTTACATCTTCAAGGCAGACTTCTGAAATGTATTTCTCTCCTGCCTGCTTACACGCTCATTCTTGATATTTGTACTTATCTTCCATATTCCCAGCTGTATTTATTCAAATTGTATCTCTAGAAATGAGTGGTTCTGGTCTTTGTTGGGGAAGTAATAATTGAACACTGGAATCAGTGCACTCTTTTAAAAATATGTGTCCTTCAATTCCTTGTGCAGAATGCACGCTTTAAGGACAAGGAAAATGATCTGTATGTGATTAATTCGGTATTGTATTGAACAATAATAAAGTAGCAGAAAAGAAAGGCAGCATTAACTCAAGATTGCTTTTACAACTGTTTCTTCTGGAGTACAAGCACCATTTTATCTAGATTCCTTGGTCCTCCAGTGTCCAGTTTAATTCTCTACCCCAAAATTTATTTTCTCTTTCTTTTTATACATTCATGGTGTATGTCATCTCCTTAGGACACGCAGTACAGTCTATAGGAAGAAGAATCAAATTTGCCAACTCACACCCTTCCTCCTCATCCCAGCCCCTTCAACCTCTGCTGCCACCACTCATGCACCTAAGACCAGTAGGGCAGGGATTCTCACATCTCTTGCTGCGGGAGCTCAGGACTTCTGAACAACGAATCAATATGATTTTGCAGAAGCCACTTTATTGTTTACATAAAACTCTGCTTATACGTTTTACAGCTGCCGTACACATGGAACCCATTATTTGATTGGTCCCTCTACCTTGTCCATGCGCTTTGCATGCATCTTTCTGATAATATGATTGGTTCTAGTCCAGTGTGGCACAGTCTGTCTTTATCTATTTCTTGCTGTCTTGGTAGTCTGTTCTTCAGCTTTTTCTTTCACAATTTAGCACAGTTTACATTTCAGGAACCTTGATGAATTCCTGAGGGCTCTGATAAGAATAACTAAGGGTGGTTTGGCTGGGGCACACTATCAGGGCTCAAATACATTACAGCATTAAGCATCTTAAAACAAAAATACTGAGGATAACTGCTAGAACCAGTGCTAGGCATTTAAAGCATATTTTTAAAACATAAAGGAACATGCTGGGATGGATTTTTCATCAAGAGTGAAATGAAAAGAGAAAACCACAACATCTTACTCAAGGCTACAGGCTAGGAAAAGCAGAATGCTACATTTTAGCTCTGGTTTTTTAACAGATGCCAGAACTTTGGCACAGCTCAGCCTTTTTTTCAACACTTTAAGGACAGAAACTGCTCAGCAGTGCTGGAGGTGAGGCACTGCAGGACTAAAAGGCACAACTGCTCTAGTAGACACAGCCCAAGCTTCAAAGCAAATAGGGTCTCACTCCAGAAACATTTCACTTTTTTTTTTCTAAGACACCTCCGTGTCATTAACTCTATCTTTAGATGCAATCCAGAGTTTCCAAAAGACAAAACATTTCGACTTCTACAATTTTTTCACCTTAATGCTCTTAGCAGTACCTTTCTCTTGCCAAGAGGCTCCATACAACTGAAAAATTTTGATGGTGGCGCAGCAGCTCCTCATCCTACAGCAGCTCCTGCAGTACTTGAGACTTCCATTTTCTGGCCTGGCCCACCTGACTGGTTTAAATAGCGCTGTAGGGCGGAGCTGGAGGGCAGGTGCTTCCCCTTAAGGGCCTTTGATACACCAGAAACCTTTCTTTTTGTCAGCAAGGCTGTGGGTCATTACATTAAACTCTTTCAAAAAATGTTTTGTTACTAGCAGAAAAAAGTTAACAAAATTGTATGAAAATTTGCTGCACTGCCTATTAATGCTATCAATAACATATTTTTAAATGTTGTGTTTCAAAAGTGCTACTCTTGATTGTAGCAAGATCTTCCCCCCCCCAGGCGACCAACTCACTACCACATCTTGCCATGGTGCCTACAGCAGTCCTCTACAGCATGTAGTTCAGGTGGATGATAAATCACTTAGCACAGTATCCAAGTTCCTGTATCATTCTGTAACAGAAAAGCACGGCCGTGCCGCCCGGATTGGTACGTGCACTACACAGACTGCCTAACACAGGCAGCCCAGCTCAACTGTTCCTTCGTACATGCACCAGGACCCAGCAGAGTCTCAGGAGAAAATAAAAATGTCAGGGTGCAGCACATTGTGCTGGTCCTGCTGGCTCTCCACAGCTACCACAGATCTGTGTATTGTGTATACAGACACAATAGCTCAAACCCACAGCACCATGCCAAGCTAACCTAGGTGCAGTTTCTCCTCGGGGTTGATGGTGATTTACCTGGACACTGTAACTAGTATCTCGTGGTGTCTGCCAGACAGATGACTGTCACAAGGTCACCTCTGAACAGTAGTTTACACCCTCATCCTGATGGGCATCTAGTCAGTATACACAGACTATAACTACACAATGTACTATAGTCATTGTTTTAAATTTTAACTTGGTCTTCAAGTAAGGAAAATCAGCACATACCTTATCTACTATGTCATAAATTATTATTTTTACTTACATACACAGGAAGTGATTTACCTAGAAAAGGAACTGACCTAAACTAACAGCCTGAAGTTACATACCAAGACAGCAGTGCAAGTGGTAACAGCACCATTTATGCATTCACAGCCTACTTTCCTCATCACCAGGTAACTCTTACAATGACACTTATGTCCCACAGTGACTAGCAAAGCCCTACAGTGAGCCAGATGTATTACAAGAATTATATTAAAATATTCTTGATGTTGTTTTTATAAAAATAAAAATAATAAATGATGCCAAACCAAAAGTGAAGAATCTCTCTTAGTGAGAAAGGTTATTCTTATCAAGTTAAGCGTCTCAGGATTGGACCACTTCCATTTTTCTGCCTTCTCATACAACATCATGATGAAGTTTTTATTATTTACATCCATAATTTGCTTTGTTTTCAGTAATTTCTATTGCATTTTAGAAAAAACCAGCTCATTTAAATGCCATGTATGGCATTGTTTTCAGAATACCATTTACTACAGTTATGCCTTAAAATGGACAATATTTCTCTCACTGTAAGACAGGCTACATTTTCCACATAGAAAGTTTGGCCTATATTTGGTGTTTCACTCTTCCTGAGTGCACTGGAGAATGGGTTGGAAGCATGAGAAACCAAAAAAAGAGGGCACACAAATACGCTGGTGTACATTTCTTAAACTATCCTCTTCCTTTAAAAGCAACTAGATGTTAAGTCCTTGAACAAGGCTAACACACACACACAGAAAGATTCAAAATAGGCAAGAAAAAATTGGACTATGCAGACTGCAAATGTAAATGATACCATGCTATCTCACATGGCTTTATATGAAACAAAAATGAAAAGAGAAATATGAGAAGAAAAATGAGAAGAAAAATTAGTCAAATTATACATAGCAGCCCAGACAGCTGCACGAATCTTGTAAATGTATTGCTGTAGTATTTGAATTTCATGCAGCATTCACATGATATTTCTATAGTCAGCATACTGAAGACTATGTTTTCAAAAGGAAGAAACCCTACAGGATACATGATAATCAGGCATCACTAAACCTGAAATACTAAACCTCAAAATACATACACACACACACGCAATTGTATACCATCAAATTTATTTCCATTTTTGCAATGTATATTTTCTTTGTATACAAGGCTTTAAAAGTAGTATTTGGTTACTGGCTGCCAGAAGAAAAACCAGTGAAGCATTCCTTAAGCTCTTTGGGAATTCATATCCCACACGTTTTTTCAGTCCTGTTTCAATCTTCCCTATGTGGCTGGATTATTTGATTGTTTACTGGTCTTAGCCATCACAAATGCCAAGGTCTGGAACATGACTTGCAGCCAAACAAACTCTTTGACAACACCTGTAAGCATGAAGCTCAATGACTTGGCTTGAAAAAAAACAATGATCTTCTTCAATATTGATGTGGTGCTAAAGTTCTTTACAATGACCTGTCCATTGGAGACCTCAGGGAGGTGTAATTTCTGATGAAAAGGTACCATGATCAGAAATTTTTCTTTGTTTTTCCAGACAGCAACAGCCTTTCATTCAGGAGGTTTTCCTTTGTAACTAATGGTGCAGTCACTTCTTTGGTGACAACTGAGTGGCATGCAACCAAAGCTGGAATTACCAGCTGTTACTTAACAGGGTGTCAAAAATGGCTGCTGGCCTGCAGATTCTACAGCTCCCTGGGGTAGCTTTTTCTAAATAAAAGTGGACTACCTCTGTTTCTCTTATGAAGCAGGGAAGAAGGTAGGGTCTTGAAGCTTCCCCTGGCATCTCTAGGCCCCCATTTCCAGTGCTGCAATCACAGCTGGGGCAGATCTAGCTGGCAGCGATGGCCAAGCGTTTTGCAGACAGGTGTATTTCCAGTCTCAAACACTGACTCCTACACTTCTGAGGCATCTGTTCTGTTTTGATACCAAACCAAAATCTGTGGCTAAATAAAAGGCAAGAATATTAAACCATGCAGCTGACTCCTAAGAAAGAAACAGTTAAGTAAAAGAAGTTTTCTCTTTGGTCTTGAAGAGACCCATCGTAAATCTGAAACAGAACCATATCTTCACTGTGCAAAGAGAATTGATCAGCAACATAAATACAGGACAGCAAAACAATAATTTTTTTCTCCATTACGGGAATTGTAAAACCCAAAATAAACAGCTTCCTATCCACCAGCTGAATGTAAGAGTTATTTTCAAGGCTGACAACTGCCTGCTCTATTTATGCAATTTAGAAGTCTGAAGTACTTATATTATTAAAATCCAGCACATGGTAGAGATATGGTTTTGTTTGAACAGGTCCAAGGCACAGACTATACCAAGATGATTTTTTTTCTGACAAAAATGGAAAAATGTTACTTCACTGAATTTCTAGCTAGGAATTGTTTTATTTAAAATAACAACTCAGGTAGTATTGGAAGGACCGGTTTTATAATAAGACAAATTAAATTTAAGAGTTGTGAATCTAAAACTGCTAATTTCTTATTTTATCGGATCTGCCTTGGTCATCTGTTATTCTTATTATGTTTCTGTGTACTTTTTTCCTGTATGTACAGTATTTATTTTCAAACCAAAATACTCTTTAACAAAATCAAGGAAACAGAATATTTTAACTGAACTACTCAAGTGTAGATTGGCTAAATAAGGATATAAGCAGAGGGACACATTTTTGCAACCCTCTCCATATTTTAGTGACGGTTTTTTTTTATAAAAAAATCCCACAGAACTGTAGCATTGCTGTTTTATAGAAAATGTAAGAATGAAGTTAGTTTTTTGCAATGAAAGTTTAAACTACTGTTGGGCCAGGAATCACTACAGCTTTATTATTTAGTTGTCTGCATGCTCCCATCAAATTTCTGTCAAACCTCCTTGTTTCCAAATTCGACCGTGTTAGTAGCAACTTTGGAGGGATGGAGAGAGTCAAGAGAGGTGATAAATCTCTTCACTTCCTCATCTAGTTTGCTGCCCAATCTCACTGCATGTAGAGTACTCATCCTTATTTTCTACAGTTCACAAAAAGAAGGCAAACTGTAACTCCAGCACGAAACATCTGTGGTTTTGCTTTTTGTATGCTCGAGCAAATTATTAAAATTTGTGTACGATTAAATGTCAATGCTTTCATGGTTAATTGACATACATTATGTAATGTTTATTTCTGTAATTTCATTTTGCTGTATTCCCTGCTCATTTTGCATTCTGAAGGAGAGAAGGGCAGTTTTTCAGCTGACCTAATGAAAACACTGCCATGACAAATGAGAAACCAACCTGTGTGCAGTGGAGTCTGGCTGAAGAGAATGCTAATTTTCTGCCTCAATACTGCCTTCAAAGAGATTATTCAAGGCTCCCTCTGACATGGAACACAGTGACCAGCCAGCAAATGCTAGAAATGAAAATAACCTTTATCTGTTTTAATAAAAAGGTGAACTAAAAAAAGCAGTCAGTCTTACCCTCAATGTTTACTATTAGCAATGAACGAAGTGACTTTATTTAGTGCTTATTCAGTAACTTTCATTGATAGGGTTGTTACTCTAGATTTTTTCATTATTAAATCAGCACAGTTTATCTACATAAGGCAAAAGATGCAAAAAATAAGCAATACGAACCTGATTTTTTTTAAAAAATTATCTTTTACTGAGATCTAGCAAATGCCTAAGAAACCCAGAAAAGAGATTTAAGCCACAGTTTTGCATTCAAAAACTACATAGACTGAAGCTGTGAACTTACTGTCCTTGTCAACCAGGTGGAGTTATTTATAGAATTCAAGTATCAAACACTGAAAAGCAGGAAGCCAACTCTGACGAAAAACTGAGGCTCAGCCCCAATCTATCAAAGATGCATGAATGAACCAAAGCCAGCAAATTAATCAAAATACAAAGCGTAATGAAAACCTTCTTAAGGTGACAGAATGTACCAGTGGAGAAATGACCTGAGATTTCTAAACTTCCACCTGCAGAAAACTAAAGTGATGCACAGTGAGTAGCTTATACTACCAGGAATGCACCTTTTTTTCCTAAGCAGTATTCTTAATGAATTTTAAACTTACAGTAATTAGTGACATAGGAAAGTCATTATATTTTGTCTTAGTCTAATTAGGTTTAAAAAAAGAATCTTACTGAAAGTAGGCTGATACTATCTGCTGTAGAGGTATGTATGAATGAAATCCTGACCACAGCGTTCTCGTGAGTGAAGCAAAACATCACCCAGTAATAATCAAAGCTGGCAGTGCCTTCCATACTTATGAGGACATAATGATACTGATATCAAGCTTTCATATAGTGCTTTCCATCAGCAGTATCAAAGCACTTTAGAGAGAAGAATCGGTATTTCCATTTTACATATTGGGAAGTCAGAAACAAAGATGATCTGAAACATGAATAAACACAAATGCCATCTCTGTGCACTGAAGATTTTCTGCAGTTATAGGCAATTGTACATAAAATTTTATAGGATTTTGATGTCTTGCTAGAAAATAAGAAGACAAAACTAGTTTAAAATACAGTATTTGAAGTATTTAACAGTATGGACAATCTAATAGCAAATTTAGACATGCATCAGCATCTGAGAGAAGGAATTTTAAAAATTATACTTACATATTACTTATCTTCAGTTGGTCATGATAAATGAAACCACAAACACTGAAAATTATGAAAATTGTGCTATAAATAAACTGAAATCTCTTGTGGGGTCCTACTGCACAGAAATAAGGGATTCTACTGAGATTTTTTAATTTTATCTCTAGAAGTGCTGTTCTTTGGAGTAGTACAGTTGTGATGCATTACTTTCAGCGTAGTAATAGAGCGGTGAGCCATAGTGAGAAACATTCCCAATTTTGTCATGACATCAGACAGGACTGCCACTTACCATGCTGGTAAAGCTATTTACTCTTTTGCATGGGATTCAGAACCCATTTAATTGTTCTGGGGGTTTTTTTCCCCGTTTTATTTAAGCTTCTCTCATGCCTTTACTATTTTAGTTACAAAATAAAAACTAGCGTGTCTTATGGAAATGGAAAGGGTAATAAAGGCTTTGAACACAATCACATAGTGTGTTCAACAGAAACCATGTCCATGAAGGCTATACCTTCACAGTTCAAATCAGTGAGAGCAAGGAGTACCCGTTACCGTAATATAAAGGTTGCTGTCAGAAGATGCTATAGCTGCTGAACAGAGATCTTTAAGGCAAGACAGTGCTGCTTTGCCATATTGATATTCAAACCTGAATGTAACCAAGTACTCCTGTGCCTGAATATTAAAGTCAGTGTTTAGAATATCTAGACAATGATTAATAATACATCTGTGTGGCCAGCTGTATCAGTGGTGACTTACGTACCACTGGCCATTCAAGTGGCATAACATTTTCAGTGCTGGTTGGCTGACACAGACCTTGAGTTCTCAAGCAGGAACCATCGCCCATCACAAGGAGGCTCAGAGAACTTCTGGAGGGCTTCAACAGTTCATTTCATAAATAACATTGTTGTAGCCAATGTTGGAGGAAACAGCAATACACATAATGATGCAACTAAAAAGTTAGGTCAACTCAAATCAAACTACTTCTTGAGGATATTACATTATTTTTCAGTACAGTATGTATGAAATATTTATACACACACATACACATGTATTTATTTCCTGATGGGTATACTGCAGTGTCACTAAGGAGAAAAAAAAGCCGGACAAAAGGTAGGGGAAGAAAGAAAACCAAATATAGAGGTTCACCTGATTTGTGATTTGTAAATTAAGAAAATCCAAACTTTTTCAAACTTTTTGATTAATAAGCTGTGAGTAAAATTTCATTTTGATTAACAGAAAAGATACACACAGAGAATTCTAAAAAGACAAACTATTTATGTAAAGAAGAAGCTACAAATGGTGGAGTAGAATAGAAAACAACATGTCACCTTCCTTCAATATTCGTACCCAAGCTAGATGCACCTGGAAAGATCTCCTGAAGGTCATCATACTAACTGCTCGTGAAAGTGGAGACTGCAGACTGTGTGCCACACACGGTTTCTCAACGTGTAGTTAATGCTGGAAGTTCTCCCCCACCCCCCCTCCAAGTAGTTTTTTCTATTTAACCAGCTTATGTATTTTGGTCCCTTGTTCCTATTTCAGAAATTTCATATGTAATTTCTAGTTCACTATAATGAAGTAGTACTTTTCTGTGTACACTACAATGACCAGGTCTGCTATATCCTTCTCAACAAACAAACATTACAAATCTGTTCCTGGAGATGCAAATTTAGGCCAGTGCCTAGCCATCCTGAGAACTGAATCTTAAAACAGGATACTACTGTGACAATTCTACTAGAAAGCATGAGTTTTTAATGTGTAAAATTGCTGAAGTAATTTAAATATCTGACAGGAAAAAACCACAGGTTGCCAGCTTTGCACAAGACATATTTCAATGGCAGAACTGAAAACTATATATTGTGTAGATAGAGCAGTTAAAAAAAAATTAATGAAGTCTTGCTACCTATAGCAAAGAACTTGGAAAACTTGCGTAGTTCACGTTATTTTTAAATATATTAAATAAAACCCCAGAAAATACACAGTTCTTACAGTCTCAGAAATAACATCTATAAAACTGTTTAGGAGTCTGTCAGCCTCTCTAATAGCCAGATACAGGTGGTGAACTCCATAGCTCAGCTGTACTTAGCATTCTTTCCTCAGGGCACATAGCTCTTGGTGCTGCTGTGGATATTAGAGAAATATTGAAACAATTCATCCAGCAACTGCTGTTAACTGTGCCCCAAAATTCTCCTCTGACAGAGAGAGAGGACGTAATGCTTCACCTGTGGTTTCCCAAGATAGATTCCCTACCTTGAGGCATCCTGCCATGTCATACGATACAGGTCTGCTCCTGTACGTTTCTAGAAGGGGTTTCTCCAAACCATTCCGATGCTCTGTCACTCTACAAATGACAACCGTATGTGAACGGGCTGTGGTCCAAGTTCACATTCTGTATTACAATGACCAGTTGATAAAGCCTTTAAAACCCCTCAAGTGGACAAATGTTTACTGATTCCCAGGAACTACTTTCCAGTCCAAGATTATTATTAGCTAACTGATGGCAGAGTTCTTCAACAAATCCAGCCTCTGTATCTTCAGCCTGATGATTGTAAATGTCAAGACAGCATTACTAGTCATTATTTATCCCTCATTATTTTTTCCCTCAGTGGTATTTGTGTCAGATGATTCCACCAGTTTACTGTGCATTAACTTCAAAGGTGGTAAATTTTGATCATCATATTTAGTTGTATGATTTTCAGTTTACTATTATGTTTTCTTCCATTACAGTTATAAGCAGGAAGAGGTAAAACACTACCCTTTTTACTGCCATTTGTTATCTTCATTACTTTGCATCAGCATTATATTAGCTCTGTCTTGCCTAAATGGTCTGAAGAGGTATTGAAACAAGGGCTTTGATATGTACTAAATGTTCTTTTTACATTATTCATGGGCAATTGTCAAAGCATCAATAGAGAGTTAATAAACCTTTCTGCACATGAAAAACGTAAAGCTACAAGACACACTGCACAATAGGTAGGTGAAAACTGTTTTCTAGGTAGAAGATTTGCATTTTGCATGCATCGAGATGGATGTGTAACATGTTTCTAGGATGATGTGGAACACTGCCCCTGGAGCCCTGCTGACTTTCTTCCGCCCCAGCATTTTTGGGGTTAGCCATGGAGAGACACTTGAACCACCCCATGACCTGCACGTGGCTGAAACTCTCTGGGTTGGCCAACTTTACAGTAACAGGAAGGGCAGATGCAGTGGAGTGGAGAGGCTTATTTTCACCTAAAAGTAAAGTAACACAAAGGCACCTTCAGGAAAATGCCATTTGGCATTTTCATGTAATCAGAACTAGATTTCATCCCCTGAATAAGATCTTAAAATGCCATCCCAGTTCATTCACAAGACAGACTGGAACATGGGTCATGTAAATAATCCCTTTGCTTCCAGCCACCTACATCTTTCAGAAATTACTAACAAAAGTCTACAAAGACCCATCCCACCCTGTTACCTGCTCATTTACTTTCTCATCTCTTTAAGACCAAATGTTGATAATTGCTTCTGTCATAAGCGATGGTAAAATGGACAGTAATCTTTCTTACTTATTTTATACAAGGAAACACTACAGCAACACTATCATGAGGAGGTCCCCTCCTCTCTGACACCTTCAGTGACTGGAGAACTTACCTGTTTCTCTTCTCATTCAAAAAGCCCTTGACTCTGCTGTGAACTAGCACCTTCAAACACGTAACAAGAGAGTACTGCTGTCCCTGTGCTCCTGAGAAAGTATTTTTTCTGCATGAGGCAGCAAAAAAAATTAGCATGGGGTACAGAAACAGACCGAAATTACTTGGACCTAGTTTTAAGAAGCAGAGGTAAGCAGAGGTGAGGCAAAAGCAATAGCTTTACTGTCTAATGGACATTTGGATAACTTCACATGAGAGAATGGAAATTCACTTATGCTGCCAAGTTGCAGCACTACATATTCCCACACAAGAAATGCATACATTCATCATTTGAGAAGACGGAGCAGTATTACATAGAATATTACATATTCTATGTAATAGAGTATGTAATTACATATTTAAAAGAATATTACATATTCTTTTAAAAAGACTACTTTTGACACAGTAACATGACTTCAAAACTGGGAGTCACCCCACATGCACATTCCCAGAATTTAGCTTAGCATGTAAGGAACTATCTAAGGCAGAAAAACCTCAACTGCATTGGGCTGAAAGTCAGGTCTTCCAGTTCTTGGTTAGTGGTCTACAGAAAAAGACAGATAAACCATCCTCTGACCGTAAAAGGTCGTTTCTTTCAAAAAGCCTAACAGCTGAGACCATACTGCATTTTCCCATAGGTCTGCTCTGACATGAAAGCACGAGATGTTCATTCTTTGAACACATGCAGGAGACCAACCTCTTCAGAAGGTTTAGGTAAAGCAATACCTAAACCAAGACTCATCCCATCTCATTACAGCACTTCACAGAGAGGTCCCAGTTACAAAACCCACCATGCTGTGTAGGCTCATTATGTAATGAGTGGAGACAGACAAGCACCTTCAGGCTGTGATTCATGTCTTAGGTATGTATTGGCTGCAAAGAACAGGAATGTTTGAAGGTGGAACAAAATCAGGAACGTGGGGAATTATTAGTCAGAGAAAATGCTCACTGTATTAGAAACCTCCTGTAAAAGCAGAGATTGGGATTGGGGCACCAAACCTGTTACTAGGCAGAGCTCTCATTTAGATCTGTTCTTTTGCCTATTTCTTAAAGCAAATTAAAAGAATAAGAAATAAAGTAACACTAGAATTAACCAGTTTATTACCTGGATTTGCAGATAAAGATGCAGTTAAGTACCCTGTGATTGAATCAATCCAAAATAGTGTGCTAAGCCTTTAAAGTTCTGAGGGCAACTATCAACATTGAAACATCTTATTCTGCCTGATATATGTAATCTTTACTGCTAAATTAATATTTATTATTGCACAAAAATAGCTGCAAAATGCAACCACTCATTTAAATTGTCTTTAGGAGTTACGAATAATGACAGGTACAAAATGAACTAATAACTTACAGTCAAAAGCCATTAAGGGAAAATTACTGTATTTCAGAGTATAAATGCAAGAAACAGTAAAACTTTAAAAACAAATCAGGTAGGAATTCAAATTAAAAAATAATTGTTTTCTGGCTACCTGCATCTTCCCTGAACTTGTCAAGTTTCTTTAGACAAGTTACTATGCATCAAATAAATCTGGACAAAATATGTTCTTACTCAACTATAAAATAATAACTTTCTCTACACTGGACAGGATATGCAATGCTGACAAATGATGACTGGTACAAATATTCCAGAGCAAGAATGTAGGAACAGTACCAATGTATGAATTATTAATACTTGGCATTATTAATTAATATTTTTAATACTAATACAATGTATGAATTATTAATACTATTAATAGCCAGTTCATAAATGACTCTGATTGTGTACTTGGGGACTGAAACAGCAGAATGCCTATTTCACATCACTAATTTTTTCTCAAAATACTATCTCTAAGTATCTAGTAATGAAAGCTAGGTAGTCACTAATAAAATATTAATTTTAATTAGCTCAGTTAGTAGATGGTTGTATTCAGTGAAAGAAAATGGCACTGCTTTTACAAAACTGTACAAGATAATGATAGCTAAATAAGCAGAACTTCACCTCTAAACTGTTTCTCACGAATTGTTAACAAATTTCCTTTTTCTGTCACTTGCTGTTCAGTTGAACAAGTTACAGATTTATAATGTCAAAATGAGAATTATTCAAGAAAGTAAAATATTAAAACTACGCAAAGTTCAGGGCTGACAGTCTGAGACAAAGCAAGGCTCTCATCTACATGCTGCTGCCTAAAAAAGCCAGATGTCTGCTACATCATCCAAGTTAGTCATCTGTACTGTTGAACACCTGGAGGAAGGGCTCTCCTTTGGGGGAGCCTCCGTCTTTCTCACTGCTGACCACAGAGAAAGTACAGAACAGTAGTTTAACTGGACACACACCTTCGGATGACTAAGATTTGCTTAAATGTCTAGATGAGTCACTGGTTGCCACCAGCACCACTGGCTTTTTCTAAACCATTTTTCTTTTTAACCTCAACAGTTCAATGATCCAGATCATTGTGAGGGCTTCCAAATGCTAACAACAATATAAGCCAGAGGACAAGAAGATCCAGCTCAAACCAACGAGGATGCCAGACTTTCTCTATTGATGGCACGGCAGATTTATAGAAGAATAAAGAAAATTGCTTCTCACAGTACAAAGAATGCCATTATTTTCTCAGTGTTTTTGGAGCAGAAATTCTTTTTGCCTGCGCAAGCAGAGAATTCACAGAGTAGTAGTTTCTACTTCGAAGTAGAAAATTCTGCTTCTTAGTGATTTCTAGTTATTAACTTTTCTGATGTTTATTTTAGCTAATCAGCTAATATTATGAAATAATATTTGATGCCAAAATTATACTCAACTAAATACCATGATTTTACTTGTGATTAGTGATATATAAATAATTATACTCTTTATCACTATTTCACAGACAAAAGAAAATGATCTCAGCTTTACGGTTCTAGAAAACAACCCTGACAGTTTTAAAAAGCATCAATATCAGATACAGGAATCACCACTATCAGATATGGGAAGCTAGATCTTGAAGCTTTAAGCAGCTGAATGGACTAAAATGACACTGAAGAATGGAAAGCAGTTTGGGTCACTGAAGAAATTGTCCCAGTGAATAGACAGCCTTATACAGTTACAGTCTATCAGCTACAACAAGTATAACAAAATTCTGTGAGGCTGTCTCTCTAGTTTCAGAAATAAATGTATGATTTTAAATATTTAATTATAAGCGAAGGAAATTACAAACTCTGAAATGCTTGTGAATAGCAACACTACTTATAACTAGTGGTCCAAGCAACAACTGGCACAGGACTAACAGTAGCCTAGCGGAGAGGAAAGGTGGCAACAGTAAGACTACTCACAATGCGTCACTGAACAGGAACTGGCAACATCTCCTGTATGTGTTAAACAGCTGGAAGCACAATCTCTGTTCCTGCTCTGAGACAGGGCATCTGCCAGCATCCCAAGTGCTGATGCCTCATGGGTGGAGGAGAAAGGTGGCAGGGGAAGCTGGCAACAGGTCAAGCAGTGCAATGAAGGAGCTGTATAACTGCAATGCCTTCAAGGCAGGGAAAGAACTAAACATTCTACAAACCTCTTGGTGTTATTATCCAAATGTACCACATAAAGATAGACATTGTCAACCCAAACCACTGTTGCTTACATCTCTATACTTATTTTATGGGAGAAGTAGTTAGCCAGTTGAAAAAGCACAGTACTCAGGACACCAACTAGTAGGTGGTGCATGACTCAGAAAATAAAAACTGATCCAAACAGAGAGGAGAAATGTAGCTCAAGTGTAGTCAGCTAGATGCCACAGAGCAGCTCTTCAGCTAGGGGATACAGAATTCAGCTATCAACTTGTCCCAGATAAAGAAGTTTTTGTGACAAATCCTGGGACAATTTCCAGCCAAAACCAAATAAACCTAGTCCCAGCAAGACAGAGGACAACACACAAAGCAAGGACCTTCTGATTGAACCTAGTAAAGGCACAGCAGACCAGAGCACCAGCAGTGGAGCATGGCCATGGCACAACCCACAGGGGCCAGCAGGACCAGCTCAAAATACAGGCACAGGAAAGCACAGCTAGGACAAGAGTAATCTAAACTCTGCAAACAAGCTCATCGCCAACAATGGCCATTGCCAAAATGAGATGCCAGCTGTAGGTGGCAGACATAGCTGACTCTCCCGTCACTTCAGGCAGACTCCATTGTTAGTCTTTAAAACCTGGGAAACACAGGTCTCTCCAAAGTCCACACACTCCCAGGAGTAAAATGAGGGAACGGATAATGAATCTGCTGGATCTGCACAATAAACACTTTGAGAATCAGGAAAACAGGAAGAATTACAAAACCAGCAATGAAGTCAATATCCCAGAACAGCTGTCGAGGCAGCTTTGCAGATCTAGCTTCAAATGCTTAGCAAGTGTAACGGCATCAGTTACACCTAGTTCACATTTTAAAATATACTGAGCGCCTACAGAATAAGTACCAGTGGGGGAATGGTATTCTATATAATACACTGAACAGCAAGATAATTTCTTCAAGGACTTGCTCCCTCTCCAAAGAAGATCCAAAATAAGAAACTCCAGCCTCAGTATCCTGACCCTTTAGCAAGTGACAGGAAACAGTAAACACAGGGTAGTTTCCTCAGCCTGATGAGAATGAAATGAAACAAGCTCAATGAAACAAGCTTTTATGCTGCCACCGGCACAAACCTCCAGCTTCTCAGTTACTGTACGTAACTCTGCCTTTTTTATGTCAGTTTGATTCCAAAGCTTCCCAGGTGAGAAAACCAAAGAAAGCAACTTCCCCTCTTCCCCTGAGTGTAGCTTCCTCTCCACACTCTCAGTTCCATTCATACATAAACACGACTAAGGACTTTATCTTCAGTGACCAAAAAAGTCATGTGTCAGCCCTGCCCCCATAAAACCCATGCCACGTTCCATTGTTAGTGCCTGAGTTTATCTATTCAAATCCATAAAAGGATTTGTTAGCTTTCTGCATCAACAAATTAAAGACTGTATTCACCCTACTCCAAAGTGCCAAGGGGTAACCAAGAATGCCCAGCCAGCAGACTCATCACGCCCACATCTCCTGTCTTAGCAAGCAAGCATACATGCAGGGTTGAATATCCCACAGAAAAGATGCTACCTTTTATTCCCACTAGTGAATTTCATTTTATCAATTTCATTCTGAAGCTCCCCCCTTAATGGTTTCCTTAAATCCACAGACTATGCTATTTTTCACGCCACCATATGAGTGCACAAATGTATAGTGAAGAATTTGGTTGCGCATAATCTATTTGCTGGGGAAAAAAATCATTGTACCAATCCCTTGTACCACTAAAAAACAGTAATTTGTTTGCTTCATTAATATTGAAAATTCATTCAATTGATCGTATATTAAAAAATTGAGTAATTTTCATAGCAATTGATTAATTACAAGGATTTCTCAATGTGATTGAGTACACAATCTCTGCAGCATCTGTCATACTTTAAAAATAGCAATGGAATATGTTTCCCTAACCACCAGCTGGAAGTTTAATTAGTTAAATGATAAGTTTTAGCACTTACTTCCAGAAGAGATCAGATAAATATGAATTATTTTTTCCAGTAATGTGCATACTGTGCATGCTACTCAAAAAGACAGTGAATGCAGTTTGGGAAAGTCTTCATCCTTTTCCTATCCCTTACCAACCCCTGAGCCACATACCAAATATAATCAGGGTTTGTTTTTTTTTAAACCATTTATTTTTCAATTTATTATGACTTCATACTTAGTGATGCCATATTTTTAAATTATACTAGGCTGTTTTTAGACAGTAATTAGTTCTATATAAAACCCAACAGCCTTATTGAACATAAAGTAATGACATTATCACTTCAGAGCACAAACTGAATTGAAGCTACCTAATAAATTCTTTGAGCAGAGACAACACATCTCAGAGAGAACATTATTCTACCATTAATTTTTATTATATGAGCAAAAGTATATCATAGCAGCTCATGAGCAAAAAGAGCAAAACTAGATGCTGCATTTATGTTAGCACAGTGTTTTAGCTTCTGTTAGTGAACAGAAATGCAAACAGGTTTTTATGTGTTCATTATGTACATTTGTACATAATATTTAATCCGAGGTAACTGACACTTATCTTGGTAAAATGGGAGCCTTTTGTTCATTCTACACAAGAAACTGCCGATGAAGACAAATGTATTATTCTGTTATAAGCAACAGCATTGCACATTAATATTTTTTTTTAAATTCCTACCCTTGAAGAGTTTTAACAGATACCACACAATATTTACTTTCTTAGCCAAATAAACCCTCAACCACTTATTTTACTTCAGATTTCAAAAGGAAAATTCCAAAAAGCACAATGAGGAAAATAAATAGAAAATGCTTTCACAAAAATAACATTTTAACTTTACTCTTTTCGTAGCAAAACTCTATATCAATCAAAATTCAATTGAAATCTCAAAGAACTTTAAATTCTATGAATTAACTGAGTTTATTTTAAAAGTGGTGCTTCATTGTCCTGAAACTCTGGATCATCAATGCTCTAAGACTAGAATTTACATGCTAATAAAATCATATTAAAAATCCCAGATAAAAAGCAGACTGCAAGAGCTCTGAAAAGACTCAGTGTTTCATAGCTATTTCTTCTTATTTTTTCCTGTAAAATGCCAGTTAATTTACTGACGAAGTATTTCTAATAAAACAGTATTTTTATGCACACTGCATTTTTTGTAATATGTAAGTATGCTTATCTACTTACATTACTGCGTTTTCAGTACAATTTCAAAGCACTCCACAAATAAATAGCTCAAAACTCTCACACGAAAACTTTTGTGCTATGTGAAAAATTGCTAAAAGAATTTATCATGCAGGTGATCTCTGTTCACCTCATAGTTGAAATGAAAAAAAAAAAAATGGAGTACATCCAAAATGGTACCTTGAACACAAGTACAGCAGCCTTCTATACACACAGAAAAGCAGTAAGGAAGTGTTTTACCAGGTCACACAGAAAAAATTCTGATCATCTTTCTTAGCTGAATCACATTTTAAACCTCAATAACCACACAATGTAAAAGAAAGCCAGCCAGCAAAGATTGGTAGAGCAGAAGTACTTCTTACTGCTAACACCACTAGTCATATGTCCTTTTGCATTAAGTGAAATCTTCAGTCAAAAAAACAGAGAAAGAAAGGCAGTGAGAAGAGATGGGCAGCAGTGAAGCTGCAGACTGTGGTCAAAGAATGTTCCAGACTCCCAACACCTGCATCTCCCAAACTGAGTTGGTGAATGGTCCTGAAATAGCACAGCAAGGTTACTGGAAACATCATGCAAAGCAGGCCAAAAATCAAACACTTAGCACGCTCAAGCTGAAAGATCAGAAGTTGCATTTTGCTGCTGAGCTGTCTGCACAGCAAGCCACAGGCGGCTCCCCCGCACGAGGTTTGCTGTGTGAGCAGAAGCCTCCCCTTGGCAGCGCGTTGCTCTGAAGCAGCGGAGCACATTCAGGACAAGCTGCGCAGCACGGCGGCATGGCCTAAGCAACACAGAACAAAGCCATCGCTGGCACCCGCAGCTCATCACTTACAAACATGTGACTAATATGAACATAGTGGGATCTTTGTTCTCATTCTGAACCAACTATCAAAGAAGATTCAACATGGAAAACTGACATAAAGGCATGTGGAAGTAGGAAACTTCACGGGATTTATCTGAACACAAACTTCAAAGCCTAGAGTTTCTAATTTAGGGACTTACTATCAAAAAAAAAATAAAGTTCAAACTGCTTCATTGTTCTGAATTCATGGAATGATGCTGAACTTGCTTTGAAAGGTTTAAAACAGAATTACACATTTACTTGAGTCTTATAATAATATCTATTTAGGAAATAGGAAAACTGTGACTGCACACTTATACCATTATAATGTTAAGTGTTTCAGGAAGAAAGTTTAAACACTGGCTTTTATTTGGAAAATCAGTTTAAAATTTGAAATTAAAATATTGTCAGAAGCTGATTTGTGACATCACAGCATCAAAATATTAAATCACTCTCCTGCTTCACTAATTTCTAATGCTCACTTACAAAGAAAGCATAACCCATCTGTAGCTCAGCTCTGTATTTCACAAGTAAAAGTACTTCAGTGGTCTGGTGAAAGCTCTTCTTCACACATCCAGAAGCAGAAGAGAGAATCCCAGGGAAGCTCTCCTCCTACAGCCTTTGGAGTGTGGAACATCAGACAGTTACACCGCTGCCTACAGAAAGAGCTCTACAGTTGACTTGCTAAGATCATTCTTGTGTGTGATTAAAGGTGAACCCAGGTTTGCGATCTACCTGCTGATCTTGATTAAAAGTCTTAAGAATTTATCAAAAAGTAGTGTCAGGCTACACAAATTGACGTATATTCTGGAGTTCTTATCAAGTAAGTAAGCTGCCCTAAAAAAAGACTGATATTAATAGTAATACAAAAAGGAGTGGAAAATAGAATCTCTTCAGAGATCTTTTTCTATCCCTTATGGTCTCAGCAATTCCTAAAAATATTTCTGCCAATATATTGTTTTGTGTCAAATAAAAACTGAAGACATTTGAGGATACGATCTTTGGTGTTTATGCCTCATGGTTATAAAATTAGCCTCAGACTCGTTATTCGGAATATAAACAGCTTTAAATGTTTAAACATCAACTGAAAAGTGTGCATCCAATACTTGGAGCTGTGTTGTACCTGCAGAACATTTTGCATCCTGTCTGTGCTCTAGGAATTGAATTTTATTATTTTCAAAAGAATTAACATAGTCTTGACTGGGGTAAAAATAAAAGACTGCATTAAGTTTTTAACGCTGAAACAGATCTGGTATGCAAGATCAGTATGCACAAATGTCTAGTCTATTTGTGTTTCTTTTCAGCATAATATTTCAGAAACACTTTTCCAAACAGCCACAATATCAGTGTCTGTTTTTCATTTAATGAACATTCATATTAAATAGTTCCTGAATGTTCGAAGTGTATTAAACTTTTTTTTTTTTTTTAATGTACTTGCAATTGTAAATTTCATTGTACTGCAGCAGGCATTAAAAAAAAGTGTTGGGTTGGTTGGTTGGGGGTTTTTTTAGTGAGATGGGGGAACTTGGGAACAAATGGAGTAACACTTCTTCATGCAAAAATCTACTACATTCCACTTCAGAATTAAGAGCACAAGCAGATCTATCTAAAAGTTCCTTCAAGATGGGCGCAATTATGGAATGATCTTTCAGGTATCTACAGATGCACCCAAACATCATCAAAAGTATGTTTTCAGCTTTCCAGGCATACCGGCTTCAGGCCTCACTTAGCTCTGCAGAACTGTCACTCCACAGGACTTTCTGCACACTTTCAGCCTAACAAACTGTCGGAATAAACTGAATGGTTTAAGTAATGCGTTGGACTATTTAAGAACATTTTTCACCTCCTAGCACCAATTTATTTCCTTCAGGACCCCTGTTCTGGAGAAAGAGTGTTTCCTATTAAGTTTCTTGTCCTAAATTACACTCTGGCATAGTCCCTCTCTCCCTTTCATCATGAGTGAAGAGTATCACCCAGCCCACTTTTATGGCAAACCTGGGCTAAACTCGGGTAATGCAAATATTGTTATCATGCATCTCCACTTTGGGTAGTTTGAGAGAGATTATTTCAAAACAAAATGGTGAAAAAAAGTTTGAATTCCTCTGACCTAGTCTTTTACATATATTTTTTTAAATACATGGGTCTTACTCAGGCACTTATACTCACTTCATGTTCAGAGAAAACTAGGTTAAATGAATCATTATGGAAACATGCCTACTTCTCCTCCTGAGTGATTAACTCAGACATAAATATCTACCTTTTAGACGCCTAAATTAGCTTAGGTGAGTATGAGCAAAATATTTAAGGAAGCATTCTGAGGGACCATGAAAACATCCCAGACTTTCCCCCACTTCCCCAGGCCTGAGCACAGAACTGCAGAGGAGGAAGGCTTCCACAAGCAAGGGCAAGACAGCAGCAACGGCTCCAGACAGTGGACACTGCCCAGATTTTCTCAGCTTCTAACAAAAAGAAAATTCTTTGCATTTGAGACTCAGCTGACACAACTCTTTTGCCTATCAAGAGGACGATAAAATCATTTAAAGGAACTAATTATGGAAAGGAATCTCTGTACAACTACTGAAGTAATCTTTTCTCACTTTCCCAGTTAGATGGGGTAAAAATACTCCACAACATTTCCAAGGAGTTAACACAATTTGTTTCCAATCTGATTATGGAATATTATTCTCAAGAGATCCAATTTAATGAGTAAGGGTATGTCTAAAAGGAAAGGGAACCTGAAGGTACCTGACTGCAGCTCTCTAGCAATCAAGCATATGAAAATATTTAATAGGCATGGAAAGCTGGAGGTAAAAGAATACTGGAGAAGGCACTTTTATTCCATCAAGTGACTTCATAACTGGAACATAAGAGTAACTTCATTGCGATTCATGTAGCTTACTTAGTAATTTTTACAGTATAAAGGCTTTTCCTTGCTTTTTAGATTACTGAATTAAGTTGAAGTCTAAAGAACTCTAATGTTCGTCCAAGAACTTGAGTGAAATTCATTAGTTCACCTTCACTTCCAATTCAACTTCACTTCAAATTCACTTCTCATGAATTTGAGAACTTCTCATGAGCTGCTACAACTCATTGTTAACCGTAATATCATGCCAAGAACAACACTAAATAATATGGGTTAGAGGCTTTGTCTAGCTACTCTGAAATAATCTACTTTTATTCTGGCATTTGCTGTGTCACACGAATTGTACTATGCTGAGGATGTTGCATACTGTCACTGTTTGTTTAACTACTGGAAAATTGCCAATAGAAAGAAAAATGGGAAATTGTTTTAATGAAGTGGTTTCCTGAACAATCTTGGACGAAAAGTCTCTCTCCATATGACTTTTGAGCTGCACCTCTATCTAACACTTCATCTCCGTACTTCTGTAGTCTCTTATATCTCAGAATCTTAAAGCTTTTGCCAATATTTATTACATTTCATGGCAATCTAATACTGAAAGAAAGCCATCATATCACTCTACAATAAATAAACAATGAAAATGTTGTAAAGTAAGACAACATTATAATGCATTTGAAAATACATCACTTAAAAAAAACTAGGTTGTTTGGTATTACATTTGTTTTCATATAGTATAGATTAAATTAATTATATAGATTACATTAAATCTTTTATATACAGTTTATGCTTCTGAGAAATTAAGTTTTCCAAAACTGGTTTTCTGTTTGGACTAACACTACCACGAATCCAAGTTTAGTTCTTTTGCCTGTATGTCTCAGCTATGAAGCAACATACTACTACTGTAATTTTCTTTGCCAATATACTCCCATAATATATTATGAAACACCATATAAGCCAGAGAGAGAAATTCTTGCTGATACACAATGTAGTTAACACTTAAAGACACTAAACCACAAATTATACTTTTAGCTTTCTGTAGCAGCAAAACTAAGCAATGACAAGACCACTAGGACATGCACTTGAAAAAGATTCTGTGACCAAAATGGCCATAGTAACAGTTTAGTGTATGCACGTATAATGCATACGACCAACCATCATCAGTAATTCTTACATCAAGGTCTCATAACTTCCGAGAACACTAACACACATTTTTTATGAAACAGTCCATCTTGGTTAAGGTTAATCTAAGAGTAAATAACCCTTCTCTTTAAAAAAATACATTTTTACTGTGTTTTACTGCTATTTCTTGAATTTTCAAATTCCATCTTTACAGTCCTGCTGCACTTTGTCAAATTAAAGGGCTCTCTAGCAGTAGTTTTCTCTTCTCAGTGCAGGTACTCACAATCTTTGATCAAGTCAAATCTGAACTCCTCTTTATAAACTAAATAAATTGAGCTTCTTAAGTCAGTCACTGCACAGTGTTTCGCTAGACCACGAAGCATTTTCGTAATGACCTATATGCCTTCAGATCTGTCACAGTTGTGAAAAAAATTCTTTTTCTTTGGAATATATGTGCAAGAACTAAACAAAACTCTAACATAATTTCTTAATAAAATTAACATTCATTATTTCATATGACAGATAAATGAATTTGGAGACTTCTCATATGGCTATATAGCCTTTCACATAGTTGTAGAGAAAGCTGGACTCAATGATCCTTGTGGGTCCCTTCCAACTAAGAATATTCTGTGATTCTGTGGAGCTAAAAGGTCTCCTCCTTTTTCTAATTCATTATTTCACATGTTCACATGAACATACTCCCAAACATGCACACACACTTCTCCTGTTTAACAGTACCAATTCAATGACTTAAGTTTCACAATAACTTTAGGATTACCGCTATTAAAGTAATAGTAACATTTCAACACACAATACATTGTAATTCTTCTCTGTTAAGGAAATCCTAAGGCTCTTTCATTTAATAGATTTATGGAGTATTAAATGCAATTAATGAAGCTTTATTTAGTCGAAGGAAAAAACCACATTTTCACTGGATTATCAAATTTCAAATTGTATTAAATCAAAAAAAGCATTAGTCATATTCATCTACCTGTATCTTATAATTTTCTAATGTTTTTTTCTCATGTGACGGAATTCCTGATTCATCATTCATTTCCAAGAAACATGAATTACACTTCTGTGGGTTCATTAAGTCATCATAATATTTACTTTATAAATGTTGCTTTATTACTATGCACTTAGCTGTATAATTGTATGGAACCAAAATTAAATCTTTTTTGCAGCTGTCAATGTGCCACACATTTCTGCAGTACCAGATAAATCCATAATCACGCTGCTGATTGTCAGCAAAACTACAATGGACAGTTTTATCATTGCTGGCAAACAAATGTCACAGCATCCTCTGAGAGCCATGCTGTGCCATGACTGCTGCACGAAACACACTGGAAAATCATATTTCTGGAAGGGTTAACCACTACTTCCCTGCCAGTTAAAGACTGAAGGCCACATAAAAAATGAGATAATTGACAATTAAAGTGTTAGGAGATTGTAAGTGGTTTCGTCATTATTGGGCTTGATCCAGTTCTGAAAGAAATCACTGAGAGTCCCCCTGACGTTGCAGACTGTAACACTCCTAAAATAAATCCTATTCAAGTATAGGCTTGAAGTTGTCTTCTACATTTTACACATTTAGAACTACTAAGAAAAGCAAACCGCTACCACTTATCAGTTTTATTTTTAGCACATATCCCTCTGAAATACTTAATTAGGTAATCTAATGTTCCACTTTACTACGACATTTAGCTCTGCAGGAACACCAATAAATGGTACACAAACTAAATGCTAAGCAAGGCTAAGGGTTTTTATGACACTTTTTCACAATTCAGAAGGCACAATAAACATCAACCAGTTCACAAAATAATCTAACAGTGACACTTCACCAATAAAGCAGGGTATCTAATACAATTGATGATGAAATTAACAGGAACTAACACACTAAGAACATGCATCACTGCTGCCTGTTTTTTACCCTCTTTGCCTTTCCCACTCTATTTCATTCTTCATCCACTATCTATTGGGAGCAAATGGCTTATTTTAGGGACCTTCAGGGATTCTCCATGAGCACACTCAGTTTTTTCACTTGTTTTAAATGCTAGTGCTTTCACTTAAAATAAATGTTACATTCTGGAACAATTTCCCCAAGACCAAAAATGCATTTTTTTCTTTAGTACCAGTTACATTAGGCCTTTCTGAGTAGTTTTTGCTCAAACATATGCTTCAAGGTTATTGCTTTAGAACATAATTTCATCCTAAAAAAGTGTAAAAGTTAGTGTGACCTACTTTATGATACTTGTATGCTGACATTGCTTTCAAATGAACTTCTAATTTGTACGATTAACAACACAGGTGAACAGTTTAATGGGATATGGGAATTATTTACCCTGAACTGAACAGGAAAAAAGAATAAAATCACTCCACAGATATACAAAGGAGACGTGTGGGTTAGTGGGTGAGGCTTGCATGAACTAATGACAAAGCCTGGAACCTCATTATCTGAAAATGTTCATTTGTAGCTTCCCCATAATTTTTCTTCAGCGAAATTGTGCTAACAGTATTTGTCTCCTCCTTAATACTAGTGTATGCCACCAAGACCTCCATGTCTGTCCAGCTCTGTCCCAGTTACTGCAGTTGCTACCCTGAAGATGAAGACAAAACAGAAGTGTTAGTTCATGGCAAAAACAGTGCCACTCTGCTTTGGCTAAAAGACATCCTTTCATAACAAACTAATATTTTAATTTTACGGTACCATTTCTAAAACTGCTTATGTGATTTGTGCCAAATTATAATTGCAACATATTTGCACTATTTAGGTGCAGTGTTGACAGTTATATCAGTGTGGTATCATGGAAGAAATTGTTGGTTAACTGCTCACGAATTTGTTCAGAAGCACAGGCATATTTTGCAGCTATTGTTGAGCCCCATTCTCCTAGACTGTCTTCTTAGCAATTAACCCAATTAAGTGAATTTAAACTTAGGTCATGCAGGTTTATGAGTGCTTCTGACAGTGGAAAAGGCATCTGCTGTTATGCACCTATATTGTCCTGAGTTTCCATGGGATTTAGTTTGTTTCGAATTATTTTCCCAAAACTAGGATGACAACTTCCTAAATTAAAAGGATCACCACCTGTAGCTCTCTAGGAGCCATACATTTCCAGGACAGTAAACAGAATGAATAACAGACCTTGAAATAAATTACTGAATTACTGAATTAGAGAACTGAGGGAAGGGTGGGAAGGGGCGGTGGGGGCGTGGAGGGAACAACAAGAAATTGAAATGGAATTAAATGACCAAGAGCAACGCTATTTTATCCACAAATAAATCTTATGATCAGCGTGTGGTCAGTAAGTTACACTTTATTTGAGCTGGAGAATATTAAGGATGCTTGATGCAGTCTCCAACTGTGCTGAAAACAGAGATGTAGTCCATGCAGATCAGAAGGTGGACATTCCTTTTTCCTCGTTGCTGGGAATGTGTCATTTTGCCTTCATTACAAATGCATAGTGTATGCTTGGCCAACAAATACACCGAATCTAAATAATGAAAGTGACACGATCAGTATAGTTAGATCTATCCATATATACTACGCTCCCGTTTGTCCTTGGATAGAGACACTTAAACAAACTATCACATCTTTTTCTTACGAAGGACTACTCTTGAAGTGTTTCCTTGCATGCATGCAGTTCCTCTGGTATTGGAACTCTACTACTCATCTCAATTTGTCAACATGACTGTTTGTGTGATAGGGATTTGAGTTAGTTGCATGCTTTGATACCACACTTCATTATTTACCATGAGTCTGTAAATCACTTTGGCACATTCACTGAGTAATTAAAGAGGTGGTTAGGTCAGAAGCACAAGTACAACCCAAAAACTTTCCTCCTCAAAAACACTTCTTCCTCTTGAATCAGAAAACAAGTTCTCCTATCTGCAGGAGGATCTGCCTTGGGAAAGAGGAACTGCTAGTGTCATATGTCAATCCACAATGAGTCACTACAACTTTCCTCAGCTTTAGAACAAACTCCCAAAGAAAAATGTGATTAGCAGGTTGTTGGCACAGATGAATCTACACTCACCCAGGCTCAGGAATTTTGTCTGGAAATAGAGAAAATATTTCTCTGTCTCAGCCATTAACTTGAAGCAATCACAGATGGCCCATTATATTACATATGCATTTATAAGCCAACAAACCCAAAGAAACGCCTTCTGTAGAATAATATAGGGCCTAGTTACCAATAGAAGTTTTCCAGAGTGAAAGAGGAAAAAATTAAACATATTGTTCTGAGGGATGGGGAAAAAAATATGGTTAAAATTAGATTTTAAAGATGTTCATATACATGTCACTTTTGCTAAATATCTGGCCAATGCATAAATATTTGGAATTTTTTTAAATTTGGTATGTTCTTCAAGTTAATCTGTATTATACAGCTTTGTCTACTCTCGAAAATAAAGATGCTTTGATCCATATTACCTGACATAGAGTTCCACTGCCATAGCCCATGTCCATACTACTGCAACTTTATAGGACCAAGCCAAGCAGACACGAACTCTCTCCTGGGAAATGGTTTTGGACCATATTAACTCCTGAACTACACTCAGGATTGTTTCTGCATGTCCCAGCAAGAAACCCTTCTAACAAGTTAGCAGGACAGGCAGCTGAACATAGCTCTCTTGATTAGCATAGTACAGTTACAAGGCAAGTGTTCCTAAGATCATTTCTAGCAAGAGGTATGAAGACTGAGTATTGCTCCTACACATTTACATATTAGGCAGAACCAGTGTTCCAAAAATCTCACAATTAACAGCTTGTGATTCTAACTGAACATTGGTAGCACCTTGAGTCTAAATGTCTAGATATTTGTGAAATTTACTTTTTCTTCCATTTAAAAACTCATCTTTTTCTTTGGTCTCAGACTCTTGCCTAATCTCATTGGTAATGTTCAAATGCTCATCTTTTTGTGTTCATTAGACAAGCTGCACACATGATTTCAGATTAGTATCAGGTCTAACCACACAGAATTTAAGATGTTCTTCTTTACCTATAAAGCCCATTAAAATTTTGAACATTATCTCGATGTGGCCTCAGCATACGGATGCTGATTTTGGCATCCACCTTGCCTCAGGAGAGTCACCACACTTGAAAATGGAGATGCTCTGGCTGACACTGCTGAGATTGCCTTAAGGCTATACAGCATCTGAAAACAATAAGCATGCAATTTTCATACGACACACATACATGAATACACACATATGAGTGACAACGTGAACTCTTAGCTCACATGAAAAAGCAGCTAACATTTGAATTACTGACTTCAATGTCATTACAAATAATGAACACTGTCAACTAAAAACTATGTATCTGTATTTCATATCCAGATGTCTAGATGTATCTATAGATATAGCTACACATCTGGACCCCCACACTGAAGTCATTGTGCTCTGTATACACTCCATTACCATATGTATTGTTCCCAAGATAAAAAAAGAGCTTGTTGTCTGGCCCAGACTACCTTCTCTGTAGACATTAACTTCCATCCACATGGAATCACATCTTTACAAGAGAATAAATTTTTAATTACAAAATGTCACTTCAAACACAACAGACAGTTCTTTTGGTCTTTCCACACTAAAACCCAAAAATAGGATGAATATTAGAACTAATAAGTATAACAGGAATCAAGATATATTTTCAGTTACCAGCAAAGCAAAATAAACTAATATATTGAGATGATTCTTGAAGTAATTTCTTTCACCCGACTTATGCACCAAACCACGAAGACTCTCTCACTAGACTCCTGTTGGAGAGGGGTGCAGAGGCTAAGAGCTGGCATGGCCAATGGAAACACTGCAATCTTCAGTGTAAATCCAGACAACACTTAGATAAATAAGTCCAATTATAAAACAAAACTTAGATATGACAAATAAGAATAGAGGTTGTCTTTTTATGCATTTTTTCTTTCAGTATAGGAGTACATTTACACTGCTATTGAACAAAGTGAAAATCTCTGTGTCAGAATTAAATAAAAATATATTATTAAAACCTTGTTCCACACAGAAAATGATCAGACTAAAATTATCTTGAGGAGGTTACATTTCACGTTAGTGACTTCACAGAAATGAAGATTCAAAAGATCAGTAATTATGCTGCTAGTGGTCATGAAGTTATACAACATTAAAAAAAAATTAAATTTGGTATAATACTTGTTGTTATTAAAGATAAACCAGTTGACATTAAGTCAAGTTTAACATGACATTTAAAAAAAAAAAAGTTTAATTCTCTCTTGGATGGAGAAATTGCACATTCCAACACTGCATGGTGACTCATCTACCTGACCAGAATGCACTGGAATAATTTGCCTCCCATAATAACAAGCAGCATATTGAGGCAATTATGATCAATTTGACTGTAACTCCTGTCTTACAGATCCTCTGGAATATTCTTGAGGAGTCTTTTTTACCAGAAATGTCACAGGGGCAGTGACAGGGGAAAAAAAAAAGTACAGTATTTGACGCATTGATTATCTTAAATTAAATACAAAATGCACCTTATGCAACAACAGGAAAACAATGTTGCCTACTAAACTCATGAACAGCCAGCAGGACTGAAATCAAACCATTTATTTAAATAGATAGCTATTTGTCCGCATTAAAGGTTTGGCCCAAACCTAAGCTATAATGGAGCTGAAAGCACTAATGGTTAGAGAATCAATGTCTCTCCTAAATGATAAGGCAGAGAAGGCTGCAGTACATTTACATGTAGCTGAGATATTAATCCATACAATCACGCAGTTCTCTGTTTCCATAGCAACCATTACAGAAGAGTTTTCACCCTGAAGGAATTTTTCTTTCACGGTACTACTGGAAAGCTGATATTGGAACAGCATTGGTTTTCTGTTGCTCAGAGCACAGGAAATTCAAGGATAGGTATAACTACACACTAACCTTGAGAGAGGCAGAGCCCACTGAGACCAGAGGGGAAAGCCAGGCAGATCCACATGGCCTGGAGTATCTAACTTTGCATCCCCTTTCACTCAATTCCATCCAAAAACCCCACAACCGGAAATAGGTGCACACAAGTTCAGATTGATTTCACCTGAATGAGACTATCATAATGAAAGGGAAACAAATTTGAAAGAATAGAAGCAATTCCATGTAAGAAACACTTGGTATCACGTACGAGGAGAGTCCAGCCCCTCCTCCAGAGGCAGTTTGTGTTGCTCTGGCAGCCTGGCCACCCACCCCACAGGGGCTCCTGGCCACCCTGCTCGGACGCCTCTTCCCTTGCAGTCCATCCAGCCAGCCTGCCTATGGATGGAAGGGCCGGAAGGAGCCAAGGCACAAAGTTTACATGACACATCTTGGGAATAACCCAAATAGCATGCTGTTCTCCCATAGGGTATTAAAAAAAACCAAAACACAACCATTTTTGTAAGGACATGCTTTATGGCACATTTGAAGGAGTTGAGACTTCCACAAATATTAAAGAACTGTACTTTCAGGATGAAAAACTGTCATTTAATGTTAGATTAAAGCAGCTCCCCAGGAATATGCTCTTTGCTCTACAGCAAAATGTAGATCCCACAGGCATCGTCCTTAAAAAAAAAGTGCCTGGAGTGCCCTCCCCTGAAACACCTCCGAGATTTCATCTCATCTCWTGAAAGCTTTCTCATACCCTCCCATAGCATAAATTACCAGCAGGGYAAGAGGTAGGTCCAAGCTATTTACTGATGCCTTACAGACTATCGAAAAAGGTTGAATCTTGGGTTAAAAGTTTCCTGAAGGAAACATGAAAAAATTGATTCATCAGACACYCTTCAAGAAAGGCCAGAAGACAGGGCTACATACTAAAGCCAATTGTGATAGCTGTCAGTGSCAGAACAGCATTTAACAAACCACTGCAAAGCCTGCACTCTTCCATTTTTTGAGGCAGATCAACAGCTTTCATTATGAAACAGAAATCATAYAACTACAAATCATAAATACTCTCAGATTGAAGMGGAAGCGAAAATGATCATTTTCCACACCTATTCAAAACAGCAGGTCAGCTCAAAGCAAAGCATGCTATTGTACTGACATGCTCAGAGTTTTATTAGGAAGCATGTGTATTTTAATCTCTTGCCATTTCTGTTGATAAAAATACCAAATTTCTGTCCATTTGTCTGCTGTAAACAGTGCACTAATTGCAATATGTGACTTCCAGTAACTAATTTCTAGCTTAAAAGTATGACAAAATAATACTTTTATAAGAAGCATAAAGTGGTAACTCAGATACACATATCCAAAAATGTAAACAAATAAAGAAAACCAACTACAAGAATACAAAACAACATTGCTTCCCCACTGTCTTATGGTACAGAACACATAAGTTATGTGTGTTTGCTTGCTCATTATGCTGGAATGCAGGATAAGAAGTATGGAGAAATCTTTTTAAAAACAAACAAAAAAAACCCCAAAAAAGCACAAAAAACAACCAATGAAACAAAACCAAACAAACCAACCTCCAAAACAACAACAAAAAATCTCCACACAACACCCTCCCACAAAAACCAAACGATTTTTTTATTCCCCCACGCAAACAAGCTTCCATTATTGTCTTTTAATTCTAAGATCACTTTGGATGTTTAGCCAGAAAATTAGCTGTAGAAGTTATTTTATGTGGCAGGTTGACCCTGTCCCCTCCTCAGCTGGACAGGGGTGAGAAAACAGAATGCAAGCCTCATGGAACAAGGTCAGGGAGCAATCATTCACTAGTTACTATCACACGAACAACAAATTCAGCTTGAGGATATCAGCTTAATTTATTACCAGTCAAATCAGAGATGGGTAATGAAGAGTCGGTGATGGGCTTGGCCATGGCCAGTGGCGGGTCTGTCTTGGAGCCAGGTGCCATTGGCTCTGTTAGACGCAGAGGAAGTTTCTGGTAGCTTCTCACAGAAACCACCCCTCTGGCCGCCCACTACTAAAATTTGGCCATGCAAACCCAGTACATATTAGTAAATTCTCTCATTACCAGATGACAATGTAATTTGTTGAAAATAATCTGTTTATCTGAGATGACTCCTACCTGCATCAGCAGATGGAGAATGCCAAATCAAAATACTTAAGAGTTCTAAATTATAGCAACTGGAATGACTTAAATTTTGAAATCATTAATAATGATATTCACATTTATCCAAAAAGAGCAAATGTATGATTACTCTCTTTCGTACACCTAAAAATTTAGTATGTGAAAGCATATTTGTCAAATACTCCTTGATTGTCTTTTCCTTACACTTTTGTCTTCCTAAACTAAATTGAAACATTAAACTATCACTGTGACAAAGATGGGAATAACTCATTATAATTTTTTTTTGTCAACTAATTTTTATTAATGCTTTTCTAGACAATGTTATGGTATTTCTTGCTAAATTCTACAGGAACTCACAAACACAGTCTGTAAATAGAATTTAGGTTCTCTGTTCTCAGTAAGACAGAAATGTGTTTCTAGGGAGCTGAAACACCAAACCTATAGCCTTCCCATTTATTAAAAAAACAAAGGTTGAATACATTTCCAAATCTTCCACACAAAGGAATGTAAAATTTAAGTAAAATATTTTAATAACTCTACAATGCATCTGTTTTGATTCAATGGGACATGTTTTGTGCCTCAGGACTTCTAGACTGCTGGTTGTTCAGATGGCTCACTCACATTTATTTGTATCAACAAATAAACAACAAATCTCTACCAGGGGATCATTTCAGCAGTCTAGGGAAGTTTTTTCTCTTTTGTAAGAGATCTCTAAATGAGCTGTAGTAAGTTGTAAAAAGTGCCAGGTTTTTTAAGTGATTTCTAATGTATTTTTCCTAGAATTTACCAAGTCATTAAAAATGTGATCTCTATTAAAAAGCAAATTCTTCGGAGACAAATAAACTGAAATCAATTTCACATCTACATAGTGGGGGAAAAAGTCAAAGGCAACCCTCACTTCTATTTGACTAGAAATTCAAGTTGAATATCATCATCATCTCTTTTCTCATGAAATCCAATCATGGAAATACTTAATCAGTGACCTGTCAAACTCCTCCTCATGACAGTATCAGTATCAACAAATGATGCCCTGAGGTTTCAATATGCATTGACTTTTCTATTACTCCACTTAGTGATAAACCCAAAACCAGAATATAAACCATGACCTACTTCTTCCATTTTACAGATTTCATGTACTGCCTCTAGTGATAACCAGAAGACTACTCTCCAGGGGCTACATCAGCATCTGAATCCGAGAGGGAAAATGAACATAATCCCAAACTCTTAACAGTCAAAGCTGAAATTCAGTCCTTGAGAAAAGAACATCCTTGCACATTCTGTACAGGACAACCATCTGTCTGAATACATCGACAGAATATTTCTGTCTGAACAGCGACCAAAATCCCCAAACAGAACATAAAACTTGCTCAAAATGAAACAAAATAAGCATTCTAAAAGTACCATGACGCAAAAAAACCCCATCCCAAAACAAAACAAAAAACCCCTGCAGCATTACTTATTAATTTAAACGGAAATAGATCATCTTGTCATCAGGCAATGAAATTCAGCAGATTTCTTCCTTCTTTGCATCTAAGATAATTATTCAAACTTTGTTCTGTTTTTTACTGTGCTCACACCTTTCAATARCTTTAAGTACTGAGAAAAAAAAGGGAAAAAATATTTGGTCTAAAATACAGCACATCAACAGAAACAGCATGCTCACAGTCCCCCATGCAAACACCTACAAGGGCATTACTTGGAATATCACTCATACAAGGACCAGAAACCCGTATCAAATGGGTTCACAGGAGATAAAACACTGTGTCTAGAAAGATAACAAATACAAGCACTGTCTTTGGGGGATTATGTCGTAAGACACTGCATGTCCGTGAGCTAAACTAAGCTACAGAGGCAGCTGAAAGGAGATAAATGACACTGGCATATAGTTTAAGGGAACTTGGTATTAAAGGACCATAGAGATCTGCACTGTTCAAAGAGTAGTTGTAGGGTCAGTGTGTTCTTCCAGATTCTCCTGAAAGTGTTTTCTTTTCCTACAGCCAAGGACTCTGAGCTCTTCCAAATTAAAAGGTGTACTCAGGTACTTGCATTCAAATATGGAAAAAAAATTAACCTGATTCATTTCAAGTAAAGGAGGCTGGCATTTTGAGAAAATGTTTGAGGTTGGTGTCATTTAGTTTATTCACATTAAAAAATAATAAATTAGACACTCAAAGGCAGGAAAAAAATAGTCTCTTGCAGGGTTGACACTTAGAAGTTATTGTCACCTTCCTCTTCTACTGCTCCTTATATAAGTATTACATTGAAAAACTGGTCACTACAAGAGTGTTAGAAACCTTGTTGCAACCTACCACTTTTTAATTAACCCAAGATATAGTTAAGGTGATTAATTTTCAAGTAGGAGAAAACAACTTTTAAACTTTCCAGGAGCTCATCTACTAAAAATATAAATACTCTCTGCTTTTTCTCAAAATTTAATGTATTGCCTCAGTGGCAAACAGATTAAATCACCTGGGATATCATTAACAGATTAAATCACCTGGGATATCATTCATTCCCTTGAACTATTCACATATTTCAATACACAAGTTAATCTAAAGATTGATGAAATATGTATTCAAACCAGTGTTGAAAATGCTTTACTTTTTCCACCCCAAACCCTACTCATTTATAAACAACAGATTCTATTCTGAATGAACAAATAATCTGAGTATGCAATCCGAAAATACAGCAATATATATCCCTTTATAAATTCAATTTCTGCATCTTTACGATGGCAAAAATGAGAACAAAATCTTTCAGATCCATAATTTATCGGAAAAGTTTTAAAAGAAAACAGAATGACTACACTAAAAGGAGGAATTCCATTATCAGCAAGTAAAGCTCAAAAATACTGCAAAACTATACAAAACTTAAATATACCAAACCAACCCTCTCTTCCCTCCCTTCTCCCAAATATTCAACACTACGTTTACACATGAGTCAGTAAAAATTAGGGGAACACAGGTACTATCTGGTATCTGCTATCCCTAACTATTTAGGGAACAAAGCAGCTATCACAAAATAACAATACCCTTTTTTTTTCCTTAATATCACAGTGGCTTTAGTTAAGCATTTTTCACATGGCCTTTTGGTAGCCTACTGTTTCCATAAATACATCAGCAACAAAAAGAGGGCTAAAGAGATCTCCATCCTTTACTGGACGAGGGGGGAAACAGTGACAAAGGATGAGGAAAAGGCTGAGTTACTTAATGCCCTCTTTGCTCAGTCTTCAGTAGCAAGAAGGCCAGTAGCATCCTGGCCTGTATCAGCAATAGTGTGGCCAGCAGGACCAGGGCAGGGATTGTCCCCCTGTACTCAGCACTGGTGGGGCCACACCTTAAATCCTGTGTCCAGTTCTGGGCCCTTCACTATAAAAAGGACATTGCGGTGCTGGAGCATGTCCAGAGAAGGATAATGGAGCTGGTGAAGGGTCTGGAACTCAACTCAAATGAGGAGCAGCTGAGGGAGCTGGGGGTGTTTAGCCTGGAGAAGAGGAGGCTCAGGGGAAACCTTATCCCTCTTTACAATCATCAGAGTACCTGCAACAAGGTGGGTGTCAAGTCTCTTCATCCAGGTAACAAGCAATAGAACAAGAGGAGATGGCCTCATTCAGGATGTTTAGATGGGATATATGTCTTCAGCAAAAGAGTTGTCAAGCATTGAAGAGGATCTCCAGGGAATTAATTGTGTCACCAYCCCTGGAGGAATTTAAGATGTGTAGATGCAGCAGTTAAGGAAATGGCGTAGTGGTCAACTTGGTAGTGTTAGGTTTATAGTTGGACTAGATGATCTGAGAGGTCTTTTCCGACCTCAGCAATTCTGTGGTTCTAAAATAATAAACACGTTTATTTACTAAAAACTGAAGTATTCAACTACTTATTAGTAACATATCCACATTAACAGTGGTGACAAATTCAAGTTGTTTAGTTACATTAATATAATCACTCAGAACCAAAATAAAATAAGACACACACAAATGTTACGTCCCTGAGAGAATACAGCTTTTATTTAATTTTTATTAAATATAATTGTCTGATTTACTTGCAGGTTCTTAAAAAATGATTTATAGATTCAAAGATATTAATATGCCATTTAAAAATAAAGTTTAATGAGTCCAAAAGAACCTGATTTAGATTTTTTTAAGAATTAATGGGATTCCCACTTCACTGTAGAGTTACGAAGTATGGAATGACTCCAGAATCACTGAGCTATTCATCACATTAAATTGACAACCCCATATAGTGAAACCATCAAGTGGACACTCTGCAGCCAACATGCTCGAAGGTACATATCAGATCCAAATGAAATGTTCAGGTAATTAAGAATCTAGAAATTAAATTAAAACATTGCGCTATGTTTCAGTCTATATCTAAGGATGTATTAAATACTAAGTACCCAGAGACGCCAAAAAGCACAGACATAACATACTTCTCTCATACAATGGTAAATCCAACTAGCTTGGTATCTCCTCCTAACACTCACAAGAAATTCAATATTTTTCAGAGGTGAAAAGCAGAACCTAAATTTATCTGCATTCTAAAGTATTAGAGATGCCTTTACAACTCATCACTAATGAAATGTATTACATCATAAGCAGTATTTTAAAAATTCTTCTTCAAATATAGTAATTCCATTTGCAGTCAAATCAACATATGAAACAGAGCTAATGAAATGGCTTTTGCAGAGTGATAAACAATTTCATCTTTGATCTACATATCCATCTATGGAAAGTGAGAGTACTACGTGAGAAAACTCAGAGATCATCTGATGGGATATGGCCATTACAAATTCTGTATAATGTCAACAGTGCTTGCAAGAATCTACACTGATACCTAGAACGACCTCCCAGCAGCTAAGACAGGGGGGATCATCTCAGGAGAGGGTTCAGATATTGTTCAGGCATATAGAAATGCAATATATGGGAATAATTTCATGTAGTAAAAGTAGTTGATAGAACAACATTGAATACCATTGACTGAACAGTAATTGTAATGCTCTTAACATTTACAGGTCAGATCTTTTCATCTTACTTGCAGTGAACAAATAGTACTTTGAAAGCTGTCCAATTAATAGCAGCTAAAAAACTGAATTAATCTACACTTTCATGGACAAAATAAACTGGTATGTAAATTACTTCTCATCTTCAAAGTTGTCTGCAGATAAAGCTCATTAAAATCAGTTTTATGCCAGTGCCACTCCCTCGATGTCAGCTAAATTATTCCCAATGCGTAACTCCACACGTGTGATTAATGTCGGACCTAATAACCAGCTAGTAACAGTGAAAATCCATAAAGCTTTCTTCTGTTTCTTTCCAGGAAGTACAAAACCTGCAGAGGGTGCAAGGTACCTTAAATTATGGTAAACCACTAGATTCAGCTTCTTCCCATTTTTAGCATCAACTGGAAAGTTTCACAGTAATACAAGCTCCAATGGCAGAAATTCAAAATATAAAAATTTGGTAAAAAGGAAAAAAATAATATTGGTTACTGAGAAAGGCGAAGGACAATTTTGAAATAAAGATGACTGCTTCTGCAGAAATAGTTCACTCATCTATAATAAATATATTTGTGTTGGAATTGCATTAAAAAGTTAGATAAAATTGTCATGAAATGTATTTGATATGACACATTTTTTGATAGTATTTTTATAATTGGAAAATGGAACTGAACTTTGTCACAGTGTAACAAATAAAAAAACCTCCACAAAAGTAAATTAGAATACAAAAAGAAAATTCAAAATTCAAACTGATTACAGTTCAATTCCAAATATAACAAGAAGACTGGAAGAAAGGTAAGAAAAGTGTTTCACAGGTCAGTGACATGCCATTGCAGTTTTTCAATAAAGTATCAGTTATACAAGGGTTGTGTTGTTGTGTTGTCATAAAAATCCTGTTGCTGGGAGTTTCTGTAAATGGACACGGTAGAAAAGAGCAAACTAAAAAGAGAACCATACATGCTGAGGTGTAAAAGTCTACCAAACACTCACAAGATATGGAGATTTGTTGTCCTATATTGCATTCTCAAGATGATGCCTGAAGTGGCCACCTAAAAACAGAGACTAGACAAGAATAAGGGAATAAAGGTCGGTATTTATTTGAAAGGCCTTCAAAGGTACACCCTGGGGAGCCAAAGGCTACTGCCAAGATGGACCTCAAGATGGACGACAGGTCAAGAGTTCTTCACACTTTTATAAGTTTGGTTCATTTGCATATCAGGGTTAATTCCTGAATTAATGCTTCAGCTAATGATGTAATTTCCCCAAGCTTGCCCCCTCCTTTAGAGGCTTTTGGTTTATACTTTTTGGGCCCAGGATGGTCTGAGTGCCCTTACAGAGGCTTTGTTGTGTCTACCTAGCATGAGAGAGCAGAAGTTACCAGGCTACAAGAAACTTCAGAGTTACACACTAGGCAATACAGGATTTGAAAAATATAAAAGCTAAAACCTAAGGCATCAAAGACATGAAAGAAGACCCAGAGCCTGCGGAGTGTGTGTAAGGCCCCCAGGCCATGTCGGTGGCAGCGAGGGGCTGTGCAGGTCAGTCCCCATCCGAGGTGCACCCTCAGAGACACCAGGTGTGCACGGGCTGCTGA